>JAQGAP010001832.1:0-17719 GCA_034697805.1 Orchesella bifasciata
TTGAAAATCAACTAGAACCTACTATCACTACTCACGCCTTTGATTGGAGTCGTTATAATCGTTTTAACCCTCTACCATTTCAATAATGTAAAAATAAATGCATAATATGCATTTATGCAATGTCATAAAGTTCAAATGAATACTGTTTTATATAAATCGACTTTACTTGAATGAAAAGCTTTAATTTAAATTGCGTATCAGAGCATCAGTACTAATTAGTTCCCTAAACAATTGCAAGTCTTAAAATAGCCAACGACATAGTCTTCAACTCACAAACGTAAAAATTGTTAAGTGCATATTAAACTTTTTCTAATTTTTCATTCCTTCTATTGACGGTACTACATTTTACCGCAAAGAAGTACAGATTACAATTTGATATAATAGTAATTGGTTACAGAAAATTCCTTAGAAAATTTCAGTAAACGGAACAACAGCCAGAATTTTTCAAAAAAATGTTTCAGTTGCTAATATTTTGACAATTATAATCATTTCAAAAATTCGGTATTATCATTATTACAGCATATAGTTGACACTAAATGCACCTTCAAAAGTGGCATAACTTTAGCTGCAAATATTGGTTTGCCTTTTAAACCCTGTTTCAAGTTACTTTATTGGATATAATGTACAAAGTAGGTGCATGTACTAGCTAAATTCAAAACGCCACATTCTATTCACTAGTTGATGGAACAGGCGTGTCACATTTTAAAATTGTTGTTCATCTTTGTGGTGGTTGTAAATATCCGAGAGTGCACCCAATACCTGAGAATGCAAGCCATTTTCTAAATCTAAATTTACTATAACTAATAGTTAAAGAAGACTTGGGGTGTAACTGATCTGACTAAGGCGCAAATTATCTGCAAACTTGCATTTTAAACTTCTTATTTAGTGTGCATTATGAAAATTCTAGATAATTCAATGCTTTTAACTATCAACCACTAACCATACGTTCAACCAACCGGGCCAAATAACCAACGACTCATTAGAAGTATTAGAACGATACATATACATATTCGAGGTAAACTGATCCTTGTGGCTGTAAATACATTTTCAGAAGCCCAATTATTGGTCAGTACCCGTTGAGTTTGAAAATGACTACTAGCTACGTAGACTGGAGCATGTCATGCGTTATAGGAGCATGCCGCTCTCATTTTAATCATGGAGAGTAGCACCTAAATTTGTTCATGGACTGACTGCTATCAATCCACAAAATGAGAACTAATAAGTATACATTTGTGCAACGCCGAGTAGCTTTCATTGCCAAAACTACATGGCAAACTAATCAAATCACACCATATTCCACACACCATTGGCATACAAGCACTATTTTATTAAAATAATGACATTTCAAATTTGTACAAATGCATTCTAAATTTCAAATTGAACCATTTTATAGTCTTATTTTGATACACGTAATATAAATTTGCGTAATATCATGAAACGCTATTGTAACTTTATATTTTGAAGCCTTTCTACATTTCGGAAAAATAAAATGACGTTTCAACAAATTCTTTAAATGATCTAATTCTAATGTTGTCTATTTCTAACAATAATAATTTTCACAAATAAACTGATAACACGTATAGATTGTCTGTGAACGTTCTGACTTTGGCAAAGGCTTCAGACATATCAATTACAAACGGTTAAATACATTATTAACGTTTCATTAATTCCTGATTAGCATTTTCGTGAACAGACACAAAGCCATTGTCACACTTTGATTTCGAAAATAAACAACAACCATGTAGATAACTAGCTAGTTAGCTGAACAGCACTTTTTTGACTACTTTTAGTTGAAGTGTAAGGACTCCCGTTTTCAAATGAATAGGATTCAAGCTTCACATTGCCGCTCTATTTCTTTACTGGTAAAACTCCAGTACCAGAAAAATATGTTTTAGTTTTGCGATTATTGTAAAACCCAAGACTGCACCCAATACCTGAGGATGTAGTTCGATTTCATCTTCTATACTTTACTCCTCAAGAAAGGACGAGCAGGAGATCAACTTGGAGTGTGCGGCTAACTAAGTTACATAACATGCGAACTAGAATTTTAAACTCTTCATGGTCCTCGTTAAACCGAATAGATGGTTAGCGTGTAAATTTTATTAGTATTTACGTGATCAGAAACTAGTCATTGTTGTACTTAAATTGCGAAAACGAAAAACGACCAGGTAATAAAATACGTAAGAATATCGACCGGGGAAAATTTGAGAGCTTCAAAACGCCACTGAATTGCCTTGCTAATGGAACACTAGTACTAAATTTACAAAAATAATTGTTTACATTTGTAGTGATTGCAAAACCTCGAGATTGCACCCAATACCTTAGGATGCTGCTCAATTTATCAAGAACCGACTATTTAACTGGGACAGTCATCAACATGAAAAGACCAAACCACACGCCATGACGATCAACTTAAAATGAACACTAAATAATTTAAAACTTAATACAGGGGATTGAAAACGATTGTTTACATCGAACATACTTTCCCCTTGAACCAGCACACCTTCCTTCTAAAAATATTTGCATTACATTTGATTGAGTCTGTAAGTGAAAAACTATTTTGTAAAACTGTGTTTGTGAATACATTTTCACAAACTTAAAATTAAGTGAGGATTAGCTAACTGTGGTAAATTATTAACTATACCCTATTATTAGCTAGGAAAAACACAAAGTTTAATTTAAGTTTAATTTCAAAAATTATACACATAACTCTAAATTTCCAGCTTTATGATTTTCAAAGATTCTCTTAAAGTTATCTATAAGAAACTACTACTTGCAATAGTATTATTTCGTTGATTTTTGAATGACTTTATAAGCTTGCGATAGTTTCCTCGATCTGATATTGCCCTGAAACTTTTTTGTTGGGTAATTATCCTTGTTGTGAAAATAAGGGCTTACAGAATAGGATTTAGCTACTGACTTAGTATAAGCAAGTCCCTTTGGCAGACATTGAAACAAACCAAATGAATGTAAGTTTTTTTTTCAATTCTATAAATTGAGACTCATTTAACTGGCGTGAGGCCAAAATTGGTTTGTCTTTATGAGAACAAGTACACTTAACACGTTGGATTAAAATGTTAGCATAACGTGTCTTTTTTTATGAGCTCCTATGAACAGTTAGCAAAGCAAATCACAGGCAAGTTTCAAAACGTTTTTCTGTTAATTCTGGTTCGTTACGTTTAGACCATTTGCAATCCATTAATTCATTTTTACCGATATTGAATATACATTTACGCATCACCAGTATGCCCGATAGCAACTGAAGTGGGAATTGACATTTGGCGTTCATGCAAACGCGAAAAGATACTTTGGCAAGACGTGAAATAGTGCTACAAAGTTTTCACCAGGCAAGTAGTACATTCTCAAAGAACTCCGGTGTACCCGAAAACAGGAAGAAACATTTAAGAAAATGAAACACGTTTAGCTTTCTACTAAATGCATTAACGTGTCCTTTTTAGTTATTAAAAAACTATTAAAGAAGATAAGAAAACCTTGTGATCTACTTAATTTCTAGTGGCCAACTATCTCGAACGTTAAATTTCTCCATGCTAGGAATTGGTCAAAGCCAATTCTATGCCGCCCAAGTTTTAGCGCTAACTTGCACTAGCGTAAGAATTCTATCCTTTCGTGATTTATCCAGACATGGAGTGGCTTAAAGTCCTTTGTACTTTCAATGACTGGTTACTTTCTCCGAGAACCAGCATACCTCCATTATCGTAAACCTGCCAGCCTGCGAAAACTATTATTGTGGGAAACAAAGTTTATAAATACATTTTTACAAACCTCAACAAAATGAGATGGGGTAGACTAATTAGTTTTAATATATTATTTACCCTGATTTAGCCGTTGCAAACACAAGGAGAAATACAAATGAAAATTCTGCCGAACATTATACACTTGAATACTGTATCACTAGTTCTGAATCATAGTCTTTCAAAATACAAGGATTGATATGAACGAGCTACAGTTACGGTTGGTTGACAGCTAGTACTAAAGGTTCCCCACATTCAGTAACAACATTATTACAAATCACGTGGTGCCAAGGCGAGGATGAACATGCAACGCAAGTGAGTAAGCTCTAAAATATTTATAAACCTAATTGGTATAAGCTTATGCCAATCCATCAACGTGATCAACTTCAATTACAATTTCCTTAAAAAGGATATTCGAGAATGAACCAGTTCGTATGTGGTAGAGGGATTGTCATACTATTTTGTTTACATTTGGCAAGCTGCAATTGCCATTGTTATCGGATGTACCAGCGTGGTACTCAAGACGTAAATAGCAAAATGATACAAGGGTTTGATATAATAGACGTCACAGTGGATTCACAAAAACAGTGAACTTGAACATCCCATTTCCGACAAAATTGTGAATCTATATTGCAGTCTGACACCCACCGTTGCAGAAAAACAATCGTCGCTTGTGAATAATGAGCGCATTGTTATCAGTATATCACGGTGTACAAAAAGAAGGTTACGACGTTACGTGATCGAGACTGTCCGAATGATAGAGATGGGCATTGTAAGCTAAATACTGGATTGGGCATTAACCCTGCTGCAGAATCAGACTGCGCTGTGGTAGTGGTAAAACGTGAAAATGGTTAAAGAAATGTGACATGCATGCCGTTTTACATGCCGAAAAGTTTATCACTTTGTTAAACAACGAATGAAAACCAAATTTGTTTCTAACTAATCCAATCATTCAACTCCATACCATACACCAAGGGCCACGGATAAATTATGTGCAAATAAGAACTGTCTCCTTTTCTGCAAGACAAAATTAAAATCGAAGCCTTTTAAACTGCCGGAAGCACATAGAATATGGACACACTTTCTCCGGAAACCGGAATTCGATTGAGTCAATCTGTGAACAACAACGATTTTGTGAAATTAGGCTTGTGAATACATTTTTTCAAAGCCCAATAAAATGAGAACTTTCATTATCTCTAATAAAAAAAAGCCCAATCTAAAAAGTTATCTTTAAATATGTCAAAGTATAAATCGCAACACCATTAGTTTTTTTTTATAGAATAGCAGTATCAACTTTAAAGATAGTAATCCTATCTATATAATTGAATCACCGCTCATCTGCTACATTTGAATAGTGAAACGGTTATTAGTTGAATCCGAAATCCCAAACATCAGGCTAATACATCAGTGTTGCTCACATTCTTGCATTACTCCACGATTAGTATTAAAACATACAATACTGTGAGTATGGTGAGGGCTTCGGAAAGTATTCACTCAATAAAAACCTTTGACCCTGAACATGGCCGTAACAGGAACTAGCTTATAGGTAATGGCGACGATAATAATGCTTACGACAATTGGTGGTGACTAACAACTGATCCAAAAAACATTTTCGTCTTGCTCTACACAAACCTACCGATGTCCAATGCTGTTTTTACATATTTGTTTTATCTTTGCGATGATTACAAAATCCGAGACTGCACCCAGTACCTGGTATTTCGATTTTCTTTCTATAACTTAAGCAGAGTAAATTTATAGTGTGGGGTTAACAAAAGTACACCTTGTGCAAGTCTGAGAAAAAAAATCTTTGCATTCAAACTAAATATAGGCTTCAAATTAATTATAGTGAAAATATGCCACAAATATCTCTCCGCATTTATCCAATTGTACATCGACATGACAGAAATTTTGTCATTACAATTAGGGCTCTTGCAAATATGACGCTTTCTTAAATTAAAGAAGTTAAAACCAATTAAAGAAGGGTTAAACACCTACAATTTAATACTAATCAAATGATTCAACTAAAACTTTGAACTTAAAAGTAGACGTAACCGTATGGAATTGAAAAGCTTCTGATTATAAAAAGTAACTTTGCTTCACATTGAAACTGAAAATGACCTTCAAATTAATTTGGAATAGCATTCAATACACCTTTATTAAATACCATGAAATGTGGTAGCAAATTTTGTGTTTTGAAAGCCACTACAACAACGACACTTGGCAAACGGAATAAAACAAGAAATCATTAATACAATTAAAAGACCTTCAAAGATTCGAGAAAATATAAGGAGCTCCATCAGACTTATACATTTGTATAACTTCACGATTGGCATTTTGGCATTGAAAATATGTAATATGCAAGGACATTGTTGCTTGTGGTCAGGACTTTGGAAACTTGAATTACAAATGGTTAGATACATAGAAACTGTTTCATTAAATAAATGAAATTCCCACATTAGCCCGAGACGGCACCCAATACCTGAGGATGGATTTACCATTACTCTTTAAACTCGATGTGTAGAATTGGTTTAGAACATCTGAAATTGGAATTGTGGGGCTTGTAAATACTTTTTATAAAGCTAATGATTCGATTCAGATGGCCATCTAATTATAAATGACCAAGCTATGGTCGTTTGGCTTTCAGCTCTATGCCATCATTATAACTGAAGACTAAAGAATTTGCTAAAACACTTTCTACAGAAGCCAGCATTCGATTGAGTAAAAATTACTATTCTAATAATTCTATAATTTTATAGAAAGGTAATTTTTTAAATATTTATTTCAAGGAAGGGTACCAACTTTCTTCGAAAACCAGCATTTGATTGAAAGAGTCTGTGAACAACAACTATTTTGAGAAATTAGGCTTGTGAATACATTTTTACAAAGCCCAATAAAATGAGAATTTTCATTATCTTTAAATATGACAAAGTATGAATTTAAGCATCATTAGTTTGTTTTTGTCATAGCATTATGAACCTAACTAATCCTATCTATATGATTGTTGCAGTCGCTTCAAACTGACATTGCATTGAATCACCGCATATGTGCTACACTATTTGAATAGTGAGAATTACACGTAACATTTATGCAATGCCACCAAGTTTAAATACATTTTTGTACTATATAGAACCTCAAATAAAATCGACTTTGCCTGAATGGAAAATTATAATTTCAAATTGCATACCAGAAGACCTGTGCTCATTAGTAATCTAAACGATTGCAAGTCTTTCAAAACACCAACGATCTCCAAATGGCAAACGTAATAACTTTTAAATGCATGCTTCCTATTTGACGGTGCTACATTTACCGTGAAGACGTTTGGATTTAATATTGAATACTATCAGAAATTCCTTATACCTGCCCGGTAAGTGGAACAATATTATAATTATCTCACGTTTATCATTAGTGCAACTTACATTAGTTGATACTCAATGTACAGCCATAAGCGGCATAACTTGAGCCGCAAACAATTGTTTGCTTTTTGAATGCCGTTGCAGGTTACTTTAATAATAGCAAGAGCAAGAGTGGCTTACGCAATAGTAATGTAGGTGTAGATAATGGATGAGATTAGTAGTACAATTTGACATCATGCAGAACTTTAAAACGCCACACTCTTTTCCCTAATAAATGGTACAGTTGTACGAGATTTTTTAAATTATTGTTTAATTTTTATGGTGGTTGTAAATACCGGAGACTGCACCCAATACCTGAGAATGCAGTTCAATTTCTACTTCTAAACTTACTCTAGATATTAGTTTAAAAGAATTGATTTGTACAACTAACTAAGGCGTCTATCTGCGAACAATAACTTTAGACTTCTCATTCAGTGCGCATAATGCGAAGCTTTTAACAATTAATACATAGAGTTTAATTTGGTAAACTCACATCATGCCGCAACATGGATGGCTATGCCTTTAAACAGCCAGACCAAATAATCAACGACTTAACTGGGGGTATTGAAATGTAAAATTTAATCTGGAGTACAACTAACCTTTTGGTTGGTAGTGAATACATTTTCGGAAGCCCGATCACTGGTCAATCCTAGTAAACTTTGACAAGGCCTTTGCCATTGTATTTTGAAATGTGATTTATCATGGTAAGTATCACTTAAATTTGCTCACTGCTTTGATTCTACAAAGTAAGTAGCCATAAGTATACATTAATTCACGCCTTGCAATAATCTTTGCCTAAACTAAATAGCAAACTAACAATTCAACCCAAACTATGGTAATTCAAACTTGGATGTACTCATTCGAAATTAGATTAGAATTGAAACTCCATGATTTGTGTCTAGGTTCTGATGAGAAAATCAACAAAGTATCTACAAATGTCTGTAGTAGTCTGTGCGAACAAATAGACGAGAGCGGTAGCAAACAAAAGTGATAACAACTTATTAAGTTTCAATTAAGTTTCTTTGAATTAGTTAGGATGGCACTGAATATACATTTATTCAATACTATTAATTAGTGCAGTTGGAGCAATTCGACCATTTTCTGCAAATATGTTTCTTCGGAAATATAATATGTAAAATAACACTTTCACGATTCGGAAAATTAAATGAGCTAAATCGAGGTTGAACTACATTAATCTGTATCAGATAAACATACGTGGCTTATTTGACTACATTATTATCTACAGGAAAATGGCCACACCATGATCATTCAAAACTGAGCTATTGCCAAACACCTTAAACCGAAAACTGAAGAATTTAAAAATTCCTAGAGTAACATGGAGCAGTATGGCTTTCTCCGGGAACCAATTAAATTTTATCATATATCTCAACAGTAGCTCTAATTCGATAATGATTTTGTGAAATTAGGTCTAAATCCAAAACGAATGAAAAAATTAAGAACCCAAGGGGATGAAAAAATGTATAACCATACAATGGTAATTTCAAATTGAAACATTTTTGTAGCGATATTATACGACATTGAATATACATTTACGCAATGTCATAAAACTATTGTATTTTCAGCCCACGAGAAAATCAACTAAACTTGGCAAGCAAGAGAATACAATGAATAATTTGGGGGGATCACGGACTAGGTAAAAGCCTATTACTAATAAGTCTTCGACCCTTGAAAAAAATCAAATGAGCTTCAGAAGGCTTGCACATATTCTTGCATTACATCCCGATTGGTATTAAAACAAATAATATTCAAGGGCCGTGTTTGTGGACCAGCCCTGTGTAAGGGCTTTGATATTCGAAATAAAACGAGTTAAGGACTTGTAAATACCTGTATACACAGCCTACTAGTTAACTTAAGTACCATCTACGTTAAAATCACTAAGCCATATCATTAAAATTTAGGTTTTTTGTAATAAAACATAGTGAATAGTATTCAATGACCGTGTTTGTGAACGGCTTTGATATTCGAAATGAAATAAGTTTAGGGCTTGTAAATTACTATTTAACTAAATTACCATCTACGTTAAGTTTTTTTTGTAAAACTCGTTTTTAGTATTTATACTTTAGCTTTTACCTTGCAATAAATACAGTTTCTTGCATTTATAGATAGCGGCGACCATTTGTAAACGTTATGCCTCCAAACCGTGGTCTAAACTATTTAAGACAACCTTAATTCCTACTTTAGAGCGAAAAACGTTTACAAATTTGAAGTTTTTCGCAATACTTTGGCCGAAGACGAAAATTCAATACTTGTTCAGCCTAATAACGTGTGTATTCGAAAGGTAAGTTTTACAAAAAAAACAAAATGCACTATCATTTTGAGCATTAAAATGTACCCGGAATCAATATTCCGCTTAACTTTAATCAAGCGGCACCTCAACGTCCTTCCGTGTTAAGATTCTTTATAACTTTCTCCAGACACCAGTATTTGATTAAGTAAGTCTATGAACAACAACTAATTTTGGAAATTAGGCTTGTGAATACATTTTTACAAAGCCCAATAAAAAATCCATAAATATGACAAAGTATTAATTGCAACGTCACTAGTTTGTTTGATTTAGAATTGCATTATGAGCTTAAACTAATAGTTGTAATACTATCTGTATAACTGTTGCAGTCGCTTCGAACTGACATTGCATTGAACCACCGTTAATGTGCTACATTTGAATAGTGAAAATTACACAAACAATTTTGCAACGGCTCCAAGTGCAAATAATTTGTTTTACTATATAATTCTTCCAATAAAATCGACTTTAACTGAATGAAAAACTATAACTTCAAATTTTATACCAGATTATCCGTCTTTCAAAGCACCAACGATCCAGTCTCCAACTCGGAAATGTTAGAATTTGTTGATGCATTCGTAAACCACTTCTAGTTTGCCTTCCAATTTTTATCGCGGTATAGTACAGATTACGATTTGATATAAGATTAACTAATAACAGCAATTCTTAACAGCTGCTCATTAAACAGAAATTCAACCAGGATTTTTCATTTAAATGTTTCAGTTGATATTGCAGCCTGGTTGACACTTGTTTTTGAATGCCATTGCAGGTTACTTTAATACCAAGAATGCACAACGCAATGAAAATTGTGTTGTAAATACTCAATATGATTAGGAGCCTGCTTTGACTTAATGTCCCTAGTTAATGGAACAGTGGTAACACATTTTGTTTTATCTTTCAGGTGGTTGTTAATATCGGAGACGTGAGGATGCAAGTCATTTTCTAAACCTAAACTTACTCTAATTATTAGTTAAAGAGGACTTAATTACTACATATGTTCTAAAATGACCTTGAACCTCCCATTTCAAAATAACCATGTACGGGTTAGTAACGCGATTTAAATTTGATTTGCGCGAAAATTAAATATAGATTTGTGGATACCTTTTCACATACATTTGTAATAAATGTGTTTAAATATTGTAACTGAAAGTACGAATTTACAAAAAATAAATCCATTTCTCAATAAAAACATATACAGCCTTTTCTTGGATTTGAAACGCGATTGTAATTCGAATTAAATTGACTTTGGGCTTGTAAATACATTTTTACAGGTCCGAATATTTGAGAGGATTTTTATCTACATGGTCCAGAGGAAGTCACCACCGTTCTCTTTGAAAATTTAAAAAATCACTGACGAATCACATTTAAACATACTCGGGGACTTATTAATTTCAATCTACCTTATCATTTCAGCCTTACGTAAAATTTGCATTTTAGTAATCTTAAACTTAATAAGGGCGCCAATGCGTTGGCAAGTTGAATAATGGACTGCCCATTATGGACAACTAGAAATTCAAGTTTTCAATAGAAAAACTGCTAAAAGAACCGAAAATAAATCATGTTGTATTGATTGTATACCCTAGAAAAATTGCGTGACGACGCTTACGAATATGCACCGTTGTACAGTTTCGGCAACAAGGAATCACTCCTAAACTTAATTAGCAGTAGCCTGTTACGCTTTAACAACCTTCTATTACATTAAGGTTGGTATAAAGACGAATTTACATTAACGTACCTCACACGGTTCCTCAATTGCCACTCCTACACCGAAAATGTACCCGACAAAAATAAGTCAACTTCGAAAATCAACATATGCCTTGAACATCCCATCCTCTCTAGGGAAACCCGCTTTAGTTCTGAGATTTAAATATGATTTAAGAAAAAATTGGGATTTGTGAATACATTTTCACATACCTCAAACAAAATGGTAACGATTATGATGGCATTTGATTAGTAGGACCCAGATTGAGAAAAATTACGTAAGGGTTTTTTCCAAGAATCAAGGAATCAAGGTTGAAGGATGGAAAACCCACCGGAGCAGAAAAGCAATCGTCGCTTTGGAACAATAAGCGCATTGCACTCCTACATTTGAAAAGTGAAAATTACGCGTAATATTTGTGCAATGCCACCAGGTTCAAATGAAGTGTTGTATTTTATAAACCCCCTAATGAAATCGACTTTACCTGAATGAAAAACTATAATTTCAAATTGCAAACCAGAGTACCCGTGCTCATCAGTCTAAGCAATTGCAAGTCTTCCAACGATCTAGTCTTCAAATGGAAAACGTTAGAATATGTTGATGTTATGTAAACTGGTTCTATTTTGCCTTCCAATTTTTTACCGCGTTGAACTACAGATTACTTAATAACAGAAATTCTTAACACCTGCTAATTAAACAGAAATCCAACAAGGATTTTTCATTAAAATGTTTCAGTTGATATTGCAGTCTAGTTAACACTGAGTGTATCTGCTTAAGAGGTATAACATGAGCTGCAAATAATGGTTCGCTTTTTGAATGCCGTTGTAGGTTACTTTAATAGCAAGAATGCACAACGCAATGACAATTGTATTGTCAGTACTGAATATGATTAGGAGTCTGTTTTGACTTAATGTCCCCCTAGTTAATGGAACAGTGGTAACACATGTTGTTTTATCTTAATATCGGAGACTGCACCCAATACCTGAGGATGTAACTCATTTAATAAACCTAAACTTACTCTAATTATTAGTTTAAAAAGAATTGTATTGTACTACTAACTAAGGCACATATCTGCAAACTATGATTATACACTCCTCATATAGTGTGCATAATGCAAAGTCTAGATAATGCAAAGCTTTTAACTATCAACCCAAATAGCTATTTTCCGTAAACTCACAGCTTGCTGCAATATGGATGACTGTACTTTTAACAAGCCAGACCAAACAACTAACAACTTAATTGAGTATTGGAACGAAATATATATTCGAGTTAAACTGATCCTTTGGGTCTAGAATACATTTTCAGAAACCCGATTTTATTGGTCAGTACCCCTTGACTTTGACAAAGCCTACAATATACATAGACGTGAGCATGTCTTTGGTTCCAGGACCATTCCATTCTCTTTTGAAACCGATGACTATGCCTTTAGACAGCAGAGCAAATAATCAACGACTTAACTGAGGGTGTCGAAACGTGATTTAAATTCGAGTTCAACTGATCCATGGGGTTGTGAATACATTTTCAGAAGCCCAATAATTGGTCAGTACCCGTTAACTTAGACACAGACTACCATCAACGAAGAGAGGCCTTTGCCGTGGTCATCGCGCTCTCAATCTACCTTACCATGTAGGCTTTCAACGTAAGCATTAAAACCAAATAATCTTTTACTTATGCTAAATAAAAAATACTTTGGGATCATGAACCTCCCATGGAAGGCCTAGCTTAACACGAACAATTTCAGAAGAAATTCGAGAAGGCTCGACAAGTGCCAACTTCAATAACAAAAGTCAGTTGAACAGAAGTAAAACAACTTTCTAATAAATAAACGGGAATTGCATATACATTTATGCAATTTACCATCAAGTGCAAATCAACTTTTGGGTTCTCTAAAAACCTTGGAATTTGCCTTAATACAATACTACCATTTACAATTTCTTATCTCAAATCGTTGCCTTAATTTTTCTTAATTACGAGCTACAAAGGCGCATTCGATCTTTATCAGCAGAATTCTCCTTCCACTGTTCAACGTAGACCTTTAACTCCCCATTTCAAAATAATATAACACGGTTAGTTCCGCGATTTACAATTGATTCAAAAAGAAATTCAATTTAGATTTTTGAGTACATTTTCACAGACCTAAATTAATACTCTTTCAGTAGGACACAGACTTAATCAACATATTATCCAGTGGTAGCTAGTACTAAAGGTCCCCCACATTCAGTAATAACATATTACCAATTGCGTGATGCCGTGAAGTGGATCAACATGCATGAGTAAGTTTAGCCCAATCAAAAATATTTACGAACCTAATTGGTACAAGCTCATGCCAATCCAAAACACCAGCAGGATAAACTTAAAGTAGTAGTAGTAGTATAGTCTTTATTTTCATAAATAAACTTAAAGTAAAATTTCCTTAGAAAATCTGTTTGAGAATGGACAAGTTCGTATTCCCACATCGTACAAAACTGTGAATCGTTATTGCAGTCTGACACGATTGGCACAGACCTTCAACTCTCCATTACATAAACACGGTTTAGTACTGGGATTTAAATATGATTTTGGAAAAATTTGGGATTTGTGAATACATTTTCACAGACCTCGAACAGAAAGGTAAGGGTTATGACGGCCTTTGTTTAGTAGGACCGAGTGTGAGAAAAAACTATACCTAAGGATTTTTTTCCAAGGACACCCAGACGGTGCGTTTACAAGTTTCGCCTGAGACGGAAACTGATTCGCTAACTCCCAAACTTCAAAATGTACACAATATATTATTTAGGAACAAATTTGGATATGTGAATACATTTTCACAGACCTTAAACAAAACGGTAACGATTATGATGACCTTTGATTAATAGGACCCAAACAAAAATTACATAAGGATTTTTTTCCGAGGACACCCAGACGGACGTTTACGAGCTTCGTCTGAGACGGAAGCTGATTCCCTAAATTTCAAACCTAAAAACGTTCACAATGAGATCACCATAAGTGGTCACTTCTTCTGTACGTGGCTCATGCTCATTTAACTGTTACGCTCGTAGTTACAGCCCGAAATAGGCGTATTCATAGCGAAATTCGGGCCTTGAGTGGCACTGCAGCGTTTGACCTTATGGAATTTTTAGCCATGCAGGCATGTACATCAATTATTGACATTTTTAGGAAAAAATTTTGATTTGTGAATACATTTTCACAGACCTCAAACAAAAAGGTAACGATTATGAAACCCTGTGCCCTCTAAACAATAAGTATAAAGGGTTTCCGACTTACATTCTTCGCAAATCTGTACTCCTGCGTTATCAGTAACTATTTATCTAAACTTAAACGCTAAAGTAATAAATGCTACTATCACTGACTGTATAGAATGAACTGTTGGAGGAAGCAGTCCTCTCCTCAGATCCATATGCATTGAAGAGATCCAAGTTGAGCTGGTGTTCCTGTAGAATCCATCGAATTGTGTGGGAGAGGCTGGTCAATCCCTTTTGTAATAATCCATTTTCAAATCCTAACAAGATACAAAAATAAGACAGATTAAAAAGTTTATTGGAAAATGGTTGCCTGAAAAATAATATCTTCACACAAGACTGAGAAAATAAATGGATTTAAAATGAGTATTCATTCATACCTCAATTTTCTTTTTTAACCCAGGTCAACGTTGTTCCACTTCATGAAAATTGGTTGCAAAACTGAAGATTGATACGATGTAGAATAACCACTAAAAAATAAACAGCAATTTTCGAAATATACCCCTCTAAAGCTTCTAAATCTCTGTAATTTCTAAAATATTTTGACGAAGGCGTATAAATTTACACTCACCCAACTGAGCCGTGACATGGCATGAACGATTATTTCAGCTGCCCACACAGGATTAAGTTGCACAAGTTGACCTGTTAAAGACATATGGTTAATATAAGTTAATGAATCATTATTGTTAAAAATGACTGAGACTCTAATTAGTTATTCAAGCATTACTCAAGAAAGAGCGTACAATTATAATAGATGTGGGAATAATTGTTTCCTTTCCGCTGTAGGCTCGGTCCAGAAGGTGCCGGATGGACGATGTAATAAATTGCCGTTCATCGCTTGATTGTTTGGGCATTTGAAAAGAACTAAGTTGAATAAACTAAAATAACTCATATGGCTTTCACTGGTGTTGATATTATAAATATCTAAAGACTTTGAAGCAAAATGTTAAGAAATCTAACTCAAAAACCAATTTCTTTGTCTGCTACACTTTTATCTAACGGGTAGAGCAAAACACGACTGAAGAAGACGGCTGCACGATCTTAACTGAAGAAGTCCAATACTGAGGTCCACGTCAGGCAGAAGTGCAGGCGTGATGAAAGGCGGATTTTGGCGACGTGGCGTTTGTGGTGTCACGTAGACAAGTTGGTAGGATTGCAAAACATGCCTATGAAATTGAAATACATAAATATAACGAGTTTAACATTAACGTACTTTTACAACAGCAGTAGTGTATAAAAATTCTTCTATAATCCGCATAACGTGTACAAGCCTAATCAAAACACCAAGTAGTATTCATCCAGTGTAATTTTTGAGTTGAGTACAGTAGCGGAATAAGTATAGGCAGGTAGACGGGCTTGTCAACATAGATAGTCAACTTGCAAATTAGTGGCTTGGCATTATGCCATGTATACAAATATTACATTGTAAAGTACATGCTTCTCTCCTAGATAATATAGAATGTCGTGCTACAGACAGTATACTTAACGATATTCATATTAAGCTATAGTTTTTTATTGCCCATATTCAGGTATGTAATCCTAATGTTTTACTTGCTATTATGAACATGGTGTTCATCTTATTTACATGTGCAATTATTTAGTACTTAACTTCAAAGCAGGTTTTGTACGCTGATATCTTATTTTATAATTATTGGTTTGTACATAAAAAGCAAAAACTAAATTTAACTGAAATTCAAAATAAGGAATGCTTTTTACTTTTAAATTAGTTGATCTCGGGTTCATTTATGACATTCACTTATTATTGCCCTGATTTGTCGGTCAGTCTAGTTGATTTGATTCTTTCTTGTGCCTTCGAACATGTTATAACCTGAGCTTATCCAGCTTGTAGGTACCCCTTCGTTGGGGTTTGCCATGAATAAAAAATAAGCACCAGTTAAACGCTATTGTCACTTTTTTTTTTGTAATTTTCCAGTTGTATAAGGGTAACTTTCACATTGCTTTCTCCGACCCTCTGATTGTGTTTCCAAGTGACACCTAGAGAAACTTGATAAGCCAGCGGGTCACAACCCCGGGTGTAAATCTGTAGTTGATTTAATGGAGTTTGGCTGTAGTCAAAAAATAGACTTCTTCTACAATAGAGGTGGGAAGTTGGAGGAAAACGGCTGCCCGCTTGCGCTTGCACTTGCAGGCTCTGCCCAAACCCGCTTGCGCTTGCACTTGCAAAAAAAATCGCTCAGGCTGGCTTGCACCCATGGGCGCTTGCAAGTCTTGCAAAAACATGCCTTATAAAATTTTAGCTACAAATGTCGTAATTAGCAGTAACATTTTGTGTTCCATGATCAGCAACACTAATTTAATGAATGAGGTTTGCCTAAATTGCTTAAATAATGGAGAAGTTACACCTTTCGATAAGAAAACGTTGTGACATATAATAAATGTTTCAGATTGGAATTTTATATGGAAAATTAACAACCGTGGGTACCGTGGGTATTAGCATGCGCTTGCAAAAAAAATTGCTCAGGCTTGCTTGCACTTCCGCTTGCAAGGTTTAAGCAAGCTTGCCCATACCCATGGGTATTCGCAAGCGTCCATGGGCGCTCGCTTGTGCAAGCGGGTTTGTCCCACCTCTATTCTACAACCGTCTTTGCTGTGAAATCTATGCTTTTGCAGACTACTCGAAATCTAAATACTTTAAAAGATTTTGTTTTTTGCATTTCAGTATTGGAATCGTCATAATTCTTACACAATTCATTTATCCAGATTTCTTGCTGTTCAGCCGTAAATGTTTCAATGTCATCAAAACTAGTTGCAGATATAGCGGGCCAAATTATTATACTCTTGTGCGTGCTCAGCGTAAAGGAGGTGTACAGTAAAAGTGTAGTAAGGAACTACAATTAGTTGGAATCATGGGCAACCAGTTCTTATTTCATTTTTTTTATTTTATAAATACGTTTTATATGCACAGAAATATTTTATGTGCAGATAGTTATGTTTGCATATTACTCACCGAATCAGTTTATTAGTCTCCATTTTGCTCCCCTATCCTAAGCTATTTGCTGCGCAGATTTTTTTGTTCACAAATATAAACACTTAGCCAAATAAAACCTAAAAAGCTTTTGAAAATCTCAGTAGAAACTGGTTTAACAGTGAAAGTACGTAGCTTCAGTGTGTTTTGTGTGGGTATTAATTCAAGCCGATAATTATTTACTTAATATAACCAAGTTTTTTTATGTATATGCTGCTTGCACGCTCACAAGATCTTGAGTAAGATCACAAGCAGTCAGGACGGAGTTGAGAATCACTGACGCATCTCAAGCTTAGGCGAACCAGACTGACAACAAAGAAGACCGGCGGGATACTGGAGCGGTCAAATT
>JAQGAP010001833.1:0-17718 GCA_034697805.1 Orchesella bifasciata
GGAAAACTAAAGAGGTCAAGTTTGAACTAACCTCTCCGTAAAAGTGACCATCGAAACTACGTAGATCTGTACCTTAAGTGCTGCTTATGATGAAGGCACTTCCATAAATTATCCTACTGTTCACGCATCAAAATTAAGGGCTCAGACCAACTGTGCTTTCACAGCTTCTACATAATAAATTTATTTTGCTGAAAATAAACTGCAAATCACAGAAATGTTAAGATTTTCATGCCTTCTTCAATTTTTGCATCAGCCAAATATAGGATAAGACTAATGCGACACGTTACAATGTACCCATTATTATTAGGCAAAAACACTTATATTGTAAATACCTACGTTGTACACATTGTTGGACGTGATATCTAATAATGAAATGTATTTTGTTCTTTTTCAGCTTGTTCTCTGATCTGCGGAGTGTGGCTGGGACAACTCTAATGAATTTATTGGCATCCCTTTTCTTGACCCAACTGTTGTACGTGGTTGGAGCTGGAGGAGTTCAGGTTTGTTACATTGATGTGTACTATGCTTCCATGAATTCGAAATAGTATTTCAATACAGCTGAATTTCATCATAGTTATCGATGTTTGTCGGTCTGACTTGAATGGACTTATATTCAGTATTCAGGTGTTACGTAATGACCTGAAACGAACAGTTGTAATTGCACTGGTCTTGAAAACACAAGATATCTATTCGTTTTAATCATACCCTTTGTAAGCACATGTAACGGATTCTCGAACCTAAGCTCCCTTTTAATATAATTTAATTCAACTCTCATTTGCAGTTAATGTTATTATAAATTTTAATTACATCCCTTAATCGGAACCAGAAGTATATTTTCTTAATGTTGTTGACAGCCATAGCCATTAATACCCTTTAACACCCTTTTGAATGTATTTAAAGCTGATTCCCATTCAGCTGCTTGCCAATTCGGTTACAAGTGGTTTTATTTACTGAACTTCGGAATAAAAGATTTATGCTCTCATGTCTGATGGCACAAGATTTATCAACTTTTTCGCACCGTTTACTTTACTATAAATAGAAAGGAACGGCAAAAATCCATTCCGTTCCTAGAAATAATATGTGTAGCACTGATTTCCTCCTACTTTTTATAATTTAGGCTGCGAAACTTTTTTTTATCTCTCCCAAAGTTTAGTATGTGTCAGTTTTTTGCTCAAGGCATAATTCCTGTCATCCATCATTTAGTTTGAGTAAAACGAGAAAAGATTGTAAAAGTACAAAGACTTCGTGCATTGTTTTTAAATTTCACCTTTGCATCCGTTGAGTCCCTTCTTGGAAACTATATTCAACGTATGGTCGTACTCAAAACTAGCCGGTAATACATATTATACTTCCATGTACATACTCTCTCCAGCTTTTGTGCATTCATCCATAAATCATCGAATTG
Source organism: Orchesella bifasciata (assembly GCA_034697805.1). Classification (NCBI taxonomy): domain Eukaryota; kingdom Metazoa; phylum Arthropoda; class Collembola; order Entomobryomorpha; family Orchesellidae; genus Orchesella; species Orchesella bifasciata. Next base: position 1,406 of record JAQGAP010001833.1, read on the forward strand.
AATAAAGCAATATTTCCCCTGATATAAAATCCAACAAGTCACAAGTGAAAAGTAAATAGTGAGCTGAGGAAAAACGGACGGAAACTTTTCTCAATTCGAAAGCGGGAAATAGACGATATCGAAGGATCCCTAAAATATACATTCAGTCAGGAGCATCTATGCAAATATGACTTAAACATTGTAAAACTGCTTTATATACTCCACTACTAGCCTTATTGTGATTTCTATAAGCGTTTTTGCCATTAACCCTACAATTCCATGCATAAAATCGAGAATACTGAAAACATTACCGTCTAGTTTTGGAACTATATGTTTACTGTAGTAACTGTACCATACATTAAGCACACATTCGTTTACATTAAATGCAAACTGTTGGTGCAGTGTAGCTTCCTACTCTTACTCATAATATATGATGGTGATATGATAAGCTAATACTAATGATACATTCCGTTCTAACTTACTTTATTATAAAACTCCGACTGAATGAAAGAGAATAATGTAAATTTTTTACTGAAACGTAAAATGCGCAAGTGTGTTGACTGAGGGACGAATTCATTCTATTATCTTGAAGAAACTTATCCTTTATCACTCTTCGTCAGTTTTTTTTTGCGCTGTTACATCTCGTAAGAAAACGATTTGAAGTGCTTTTACGTGAGCTCATCCATTTATTCATTTGTTACCTACTTCTTTTTAGTATTGACTCCATTGAAAAGAGTTTTTCACGGAACTGTAAAAATGAGGCTATCGTCAAGTAGTTCACAGCGTTATTGAATTAACTTTCGGTTCGTGAGTTGAGAATTTTTTTCTTCTTCGATGATGTGATTATGACAAAGTAATGGAGAAGTTAAAGTTTTGATATTCTTTCAGGAGAGCTCTTCAATCTTTCCACTTTTCTCCCTGCTAAAAGTAAATCCTTTCTATTTTAGCCATATTGCTGGGAATAGGGACACAAGTGTCAACCACGAAGACCAACAAAACCACCTTCACTTTAGCTGTGCAAAACTTGTTTTACTTAACTCAAAAAACTGAGAGCCAAAGGGCTTGTGGAAGTGCGCAACATTAAAAGTACAGGAAGTCTGTAGGCTGTTTTGCTACTTTCTTTAATGGATTCAAATTAAAATTGAGCAAGGTTTTATGCTCAAATGTGATCATGATGTTGATGACAACAACATTATCATCCTTGCCCGAAAGCACATGTCAATCTTACTTCCTTGTTCCTTGTTGATGAGGATCTTGCTGTGTGATACTCGCTGTATCCCTCCGCCTACTTTCATTACATTATTCTCTAGTCTGTATCTGAAAGTTGGTCTTGGTGTATCCTTCCAGCGGCCTTTCCTCCAAAATTATGTTCCTAGATCCTAATGACGAAGGCTAAGCCTGTCAGGAACAAAAGCACCAGCACAACTCAACCATCATGCTTTAAGCTAGTTTTTTTAATTTAGTCCAAAGTTTGAAACTAGGCTTTGCAAAAGTGAAACGATGAGCAAAGACAGCAACCCCCATAGTGTAGAAATTGTTTGCCTGTACGTTACGTTACACGGTACCGTAGATAAAAATTTCATTCTATAGTAACTGATGGATTAGACTCATCGTCAGTAGTTTCAGTGACTCAAAATAGAAAATATACAACAATTTGTAGAATTACTATGATCTGTTTTTGGACCCTGTTTCAGCCAGTACAAAGTAATTACTCAGAATGTAAACTCCGAGACCAAAAGCACATAAGTCGTCACTCATCACTCGCCTTTTCGTAAAACATTCATTACAAACTTAATCAATTGTAAATGGGAATGCCACGAGTGTTTATGAAACTTTATTATGCTCAAACATTATTAACTTCATTACAAACGTTCTATCTAGTTCTATTGAACGTACAACTATAATATTTTTTTCTTCTCCGAGGTTTTGAGAATTAAGTTGGTTGGGGTAGATTATGGATTACATATTGTCATTGATTAACAACTCCGATGCAAAGCATTGATTTTCATTAGATCAAAATGTAAATGCTTTTTCACCATTAGTTTTTAGTTTCCTTTAATGGGTCTACTTTGAATGATATACTACTGATATGATATCGTTGAAGCAGTTGGGGCAGAATTATCGACAAGCCTTATACTCAAACAGCATAGCACACAAGAGATTTCATCAGAGCTAGCAGGCCAAAGTGAAAGATCGCATTTCTTTTTCTATCTTGGTTTGGGAGAAAGGAAGTGCTTAATCCCAGCTGGGGCAATACAAAACATTTGATACCATGAAGTAGTTTCTTTCCGTACTTTGGTGATATGTCAATAATGATGCTTCTTGTTCCTCAACAAACACGCAAACACAAGAAATACCCATTAACTAAGGGAGTAAAAGTAGGCAGCTAGTTTATTATTATGGTAGGTTGTTGGCAAATAATATGGAGCGTATTAAATGAAAGTCGACTTTCTTATCGAAATTTCCTCTTCTTTCCAAATCCAATAGGGAAGCAAAAGTGATGCCTTGTTTCAACACGGGGGAGGGAGTGTTGGCCACATTTACAGAGCCAGCTTAACGTACAGTAATGCACTGGAGTTTTAGGTTGGAGGTAGCAATGAAAATATTCCTTGGGGCGAAAGTTCCTCCGCTGTTCTGTATACTTTAGAAAACTGACTGGAGGAAGATGGAGGACATGGATGGTTGTCAGAGAATGATCGGTGCATAGAATAAAATTCCCTGCTATATTGCTTACAAAGAACAGGATATCAGCTTCTTTAGACAACATCAGGCGCCATGATAGCACAATACTTCCAACTTCCTTGTTTGAAGTAGCAACAGTATTGAAGCATTTTTCATTCTCTATTGCAACGGTTTATTCTAAAAGAACGAGGATACAAAAACTGTTACGAGTATTAAAAGTACACTGAAGGAACGCGTTCCATGAAAACTTATTTTGTTGTATGCCTCTACTACTTCATTCAAATAAATCTGCTCGTTTTCAAAGAAGGGCGTAACGCTCTATGAGGCTGTTTAAGAACGATAGAGAATTGATTTGTTAAGTGGGGAAAGTCCCTTTGATTACTAGTTTTATTGGACATTGATACGCACAGTCAATATTGTAAAAGTCACGACTTAACGGAATCACGGTAGATTCTTTACTGAAAGAGCAATTGTGTTTTGCACGTTTAAAGGAATGGATAAAATTGTAGTTATTATGAGCTCCGAACTATATGAAGTTCGTAATGGTTTTGTTATTACTTTACATAAACTCGAAATTCCCCTCTGTTCAAGTGACTGCTACTTCATGGATATCTTGTTTACTCTTGAAATTGTACGTCCATGTATCCCAACGACTTTCCACGTTTATTTTTTTAAATCAAAGATAGACATTCCGAAAGGGAACAGTTAGTCAGTCTGAAAGTCCAAGTTCACCGGATACGTTTAAGTACTTGATACCAAGTACCAAGCATACATTTCAAAGTGATTTTTGCACACGATTTTCCTGTAATACGAGCATCTGACTTTGCAGTACTGCTGTGGAATAAGTATGTCAAATTAACGAGGAAAACAGCAGTAGAGGCCAGTCCGATTTAAACAGCATCCTAACAAGGTCAATTTATACCTAATACTTAGGGCCATTTTCCTTTGTCTTTCAGCACAAAGCTGCTCATTGGTAGATTGTGATTCGCAAATTGCAAATCTTGTCACGTACGCAAGTTTCCACGAAAATGACTGAATTTATATGGCCAAGATGGTACCAAGTACCGATTCATACTATATAGGGACTCTTTAATTATCCATTAATTCCTATATCTTGCCTTTGCGTGATCAAGGAATTCCACGATTTAGAAATTCACAGTCTATTTGTTGAATTGGAATTTATAAGATCACGGTTCCCTTGTCTTTTTATTTTGAAAAGTTTTTCCCGAAATGCTTTAAAATCCAATGCAACAAATGGCAAACGTATTATTGTTTACGTTAAATCGATTAGTTTTAAGGATTCGGCCGTTTGAAACAGTCAAGTGTGTTGATTTTAAAAAGCTAAGGTTATATCATTTTGTTTGGAAGGGATTTAGGACTAATAAGTTTCTTTCGGCCATTTTTTCTTCATCGTAGCCATCTAGAATAAATGAATTACTTTATTGTAGTTAGGATATCATTGGTTCTTAACGTGCGGATAAACGAAGAGGATCCAAAAATGCACACGTGCAGCTTGAAAAAATAGTAGAGGGGCATATGGTACATTATAACAACAGTTCCATGTACTCACTTTCACTTTAATCACAAAATAGTTGTCTGCAGAGGGACTGGAACAGTAAAGCCTCATCATTACCACCAGAAGCGAACACTTTTCCAAATTCCAGAAACTGGAAATAAACAAAATTGGAAAACAATGGTGTGTTACATATGCTTTGCTTACTGTTATACTTATTTTTGGGTTAGCTGCTGAGCTGGGTTGTACATAAGACATTCCTTGTGTAACGCATAGTAAATCGTAATTACTTATATTGTGCAGAAAATGCATATGTATCGTGGATGCTGGGATGAAATGCTACTTTCATGTGTGTTCAATTTTCTCTTCTAGTTGCTAATGTGGCCAACTTGAAGTGGCATGCTCGGTTTTTATTGACATAACATGAGATTTCCGTCAGCAAAGAGATTGTTTTTACTTTCATATTACTTTACCATTGCGGTATAAGTAAATACCAAATATATGCAATAAGCGTATTCCCTAAATTTACGACAGTTGATAGCTTCACAAGTTCTAACGTCTACTGTTCCAAGAAGACTATCAATAGCATTTACAGCATTACTGTTTTCCTTAGCTTGTGTTTGCTTGCATTGTCAAAAAAAATCGTGACAATTTCCAGGAGAAACTCCCGTGGTTCTACTTTTGAGTATCTAAATAACTTACCACGTCCGCAGCAGTGCAAAAAGCATTACGGTAATGAAAGCTTTTTGAAATGTTTTTAACAAACAGCACTCTTCCAACTTCAAATTCAAAGAGTTCGTTCCTATTTTGGTGTTATCACGACCGGAGCAATAAATGAAACAATGATTCGGATTTGTCTTGAAAGAATGAATTCCCTATTCAATTGTGGCATTGTACCAGTGTCCCTTGTTTGCTACCGCGTGCGAAAAGTATATCGCAGCAACAGGAGTTCGAATAAAAGAGAAGTGGGGTCGAGATCTCCGTCGTAGCACAATGCCAGAAGGGTAGATTTACGGTTAGCAGGATGCGATGAAATGGTGAGCAGTTGAGTATTATGGGCTAGTACCATTTACTTGTTTTACACATCACAAACTTTGCTACAGAAGGCCGTAGTTTCTTTTACATTTGAGGAAAATGTTCCAATAAAAACTCCAAACACAGATGCAATACAAGAAAACTATAAAGTAAGCTGGTTCTAACGATGAAACTAAGTTTACTAAAATGGAACGCTAGTCATCTGACAACAAGATGCAAAACTTAATGCAAAAGTATCGCACCATGTAAAGGATAACAGAGCAGAGAAATTGCGTCAAGAGAAAGCATTTTTGGTTTTGGTTGAGCAATGTTTTTCCCATCCTTTCTTTTTGCTTATATATTAAAAACGTTAAAATATAGAAAGAGCGAGTTCTATTATTTTTGCTTCATTCAACTATTCATTCATGCTGACCGAGATTATGTGTACACTTTTAGAAACGGCAAAGAAAATGGAACAAAAAAGTGAGGGATGAAACTTTGAGAATTCTGAGCAAAAGTCTAACTAAATACACTTTAGAAGTTGAACACAAAATAAAAATGAATTTGTATGTAAGTACGCGTATGTATGTACAAATGCCACTGACTGAAGGCTCAAAGCTCAAAAATGGAAAGGAGATGCGTGTTTCTTCACTTTTTGTTTTATGACGAAAGTTAACATATTTTTTCAATTTCCACTTTTTCAAGAATTTTCTTTGCACTTTTGAGCATTGAATAAGATTTTATTTTCTTTCACCTCTTTGCTGAGTTCTTCTACAGACCTGAGCGGGGGAATCATAGAGTTGCGAAGAAAAACAGTAGTGATGCATAATGAAGACACGATTATATATAAGGATACTTGAAGTGTAGATTCAAAAGTTGCTTATTTAATTGTTAAATTTAAATTAAATCTTGCTACTTCTGAGTTTGCCTTTATTTACATCATTTTTGCATTTTAAACTTGAATCAGAAAAAACCCGGAAATTATTAAAGGGGTTGGTATTCATATTATTGGTTGGGTTGGGTTGGTATGGAAGATAGCCGGGGGAAAGTAAGTCTTTCCAACCTTTCAGCTGTGCATGATTTCATTTTGATTTGCCGTTTAAACACTGTTTAACGCGAGAATTTTGCAAACCCTTCACTACATGCATTGGATTGGAGAGTAGAGCAATGTTGTACTTTAAATGTTGCTCGTGGTTAACAAGAAACTGTACTTTAATGTTTCTGTGTGAGAAATCCTTATTATTTGAACACACCGAATTGAATCTTCATGAGAATTGAAACATGTGTTCCTACGGACTGTTTTGTTTTATTCAGACCTTCAGTTTCAATATTCAAGTAGTGTATCAAAAAGTTTGAAACTAGGTAAATTTGAAATCCATGTCAGAGCTTGGAATTGTTGTTAGCAAATATTGCTATTCCGTTTTCAGAATGAAACAGGGTTTCACAACCTCGATAGTGTAAATTTGTGCGAAACAGAACTCATCCATTTATATATGTTAGCTTTATGTATATATGGTTGTATTTAGTTTTCAACGGATACATGTGAAAAAGCCCTGTCTTTGCTAAGTGAAATTCTTCGTCTGGTGAGTGAAACACAAGCAACGTTGCTTCAGGCCTACATGTTTTAAAAGAAGTGGTGCTAACAGAAAAATGCCTAGGGGAAATGACCGCACCGTAGTGTTTTCAAAGAAACTTTTAATATCAGTTCTTAATGGAGAGATAAATCACGGAAAAAAATAGATAGCTGGATTTCTTGTATCATGCCATGCCACACCACGCTCGAAACATCTTTCAGGTGTTGTTACCGCGTTGAATACATGCATAGCTTTCAACATAGATATAAAATAATGTATATGACAAATACTTTTATCGATGTCAATTCTGTCATTCGCTCAAAAGAGTCAGAGTGAAAGTTGAGTTCTCCAATCTTAGTTGAAGTCGAAGGACATGGAATTAGTTTGTTTGTGAGTTGTGGTTCTCTAGAAGGGACCGAGTAAATTATTATTGGAATGTCCCTCGTGGTTAGAGAATATGACACATGGAATGAAAAAACATCGTTATGGTCGGGGAGTTGTATATCGTACATACATAAACATAGTTGTTTCATTCCAAGAACTTAACACTTCACCACACACTACTTGGGAACGGAAAATAATGAGCGTGCCCGGCAGATGAGAGATGAAAGTGTTAGATTGAAATGGTCTGTGCTGAAGAGCCAAAGTGTTATTTTGCCCTGAAGAGTTCAGGCATTTTAAAAGCAGGTACATAAGTAACATCAAGTATGTTTGATATATAATGTTCGTGCCACTCCTTCTAGAGATGTGGTGGAGAAAGTGTTTGTGTAATACGAAAAATCCATGGATTAGTTTGGCAAACCCAAACTCTAGGCTGTCTGTGCTTTATCATTTCACTGTTTCCAGTCATCGCCATCTTATCGTTAGTGGTACCACTGGAGCCTCTCAAACTCAAAGCAACAACAACTTTTCACATCTCATTTAATAAAAAAATTCCGCCCTTTGAAGTGTAATGATGTGCATGGCGTCTCATTTCGCTGAGCTGCTCATATTTCCAGATTTCTCTGTACAAATGTATCTACTTTCGCTCTTGCTCTAACCTTAGGAATGTATTCTCTCCTCTCTCACGCTGTTGTTGTAAAGTAAATGGCCCATTAATGGAGCCTATCATGGTGCATTACTGTTTTATTTTGAAGGTATCCTCACATTCCTAACTTCATAGGCCTATCCCTTTTCGGTTGTTTCGTAAACCCAATTTCCGTGCGGTGCTGGATGCTCATCTTGCGTGTTATTGTATGTCGATGTCAACCCAGCCTTCAACTTGCTTTTTGCTGATTTCTTCCTTTATTATGATACGTGCGGGTGGGTGTCAACTGAGTTTCAGTCCATTTTACAATCCCAGTAGTAGTTACGTAAATGACTGGCACATCACACGATAAGTGAAGAAATGAAATGAAGTGAAAACAGTCATTTGTTTGTATAGCCAACGCAGAAAAGGTAATGGTTAGTTTTTCTTGATGTGTTTGCAGGCTGCGGACCTTTGCGTGAGCCTTGCTTTAGCCCTCCATTACTCACGTTTGTCGGTTGTCTGCTGGCTTCTTGCGGCCACTCACGATCTCTACTTCAGTGTGAAGAACCAGATTGGATTAATTGACTGCCCACCACCATCCTTATTGTCCAGTTTTCTGAAGTACTCAGCTCTGGGATGGGCTCTGCCAGCTGCTTTACTCGGTGGAGCTATATTTGTGCAGGTAATATTATTAGTTTACGCCTCAGCTCCTTTTAATGGGAATTCTTTGGTACAGTAGTCACACTGGTATAACAATCACAACATAATAATGTAACTCGTTTTGAGAGAACGACGGAATTTAATTTAAGATTTCTCCCAAACAAGCAAACCGAATTACACCCAAGCATCAGTTGGCGTAAACTAGAAAATTGAAGTTGATGTATATAGAAAATACAGTTTGAACGTTGACACGTTGATACTGCATGTCATCATGTCAGTGCAAAAACCAAAATATCATTAACCCAATAACATTAAGTCAGCAGCAGCAGTAACTACGTACTGTAGAAATATCCCCATTTACATTAAGCGTTGATGAATGAATGGCACCCAACAAAGAATTCCTTAAAAGCATGTTTCCACCGCGGAACTGACATAAAGTACTTTTTCTGACACCCAAGCACCCACTCATTCATTCAACATCACCTCACGAGTCAATTTCAGGGACGCATTTTCAGCATCTGTGAGTTTAATATTACACGGAAATCACTGACTTGTCATCCAAAATAACACTTGGCACGGTAATGGATTGGTGGAAAACTTAAATGTGCAATGCGACAAGTACTCTGCGAGGAACTGGTCTTGTTGGATATGTTAAAACTGAAGGAAAGTAAAATGGAGTTCATACTGATAATACATCTGACACACACAACATTCGATCAAAGCTTATAGGATCGAGCAAGTGTAGAGTTTTATGCTTGAAAGTCGATGACAAGCCAGCTTAGTTGAGCTAATGTAATTCATACAATCCATGCTAATTCAAAGTCGAAATATTTACAAGTGAAAGCTATTGAATTACAGAATAAGAATCTAACAGAGCATCAAATACGTAGTCAGTATTTTTAAGCATCAATGTGAAATTAGGATTTACGACTTTTTATAACGAGTTGATTGACAATCTGTCTGAATTTTAATGGAGCGAAGCCTGCTTCCATTTACACTCTAATAAAAAAACGTCCTCGAACCAGACATAGTGGCAGGCAGGTTCGTTGCAAAAGTTTTTTCACTTCAATGAAACTCAACTAAACCCATTTTTCAAATAGTGCTAGTGCTACTGCAATCTTCCCATTTTGCATGGTCATTAATAATAAGCTAGTTCAACTGAATTCGACATTTATTTCGAACATCATTAGTGATGACTGATTGATGACAACTGATACCACGATTCAGGAATAGGTTCGCTTTAGAATTAATGATCCCAAGCATGAATTGTTTGTCAAGTATTCTAATGAATCGGCTACTCAGGCAGATATAGGAATGGTATGAATGAATTGCTCGTCAGGTTCTTGTCATTCAAAGTGTGGTGGGTAGTGAAAGTGTTGTCAGTGAAAGCATCCGACATAAAATCTAAATTTATAACATGAATTTATTTTGTCTGCTTGTAGTAATAGTTTGTTATATATATTTTTCAGGGCCACAATGGAGGAATAGAAGAAACCACGGCCACTCAACTGAAACCTCACAACTGCTGGTTTCCTTCAGATCAAACTTTCTTTCTCACATTTTTAATACCATACTGGATCCTGTTGGCAGTGACTATATATTACGTTGTGAAAGGTGCAATTGCTATCCGAGTGGCGGCTGCTTTTGCTCCTTCAAGAAAGGTAATGAATTTCTGCAAATATTGCTTGATTAAACCTGTACACCTAAATGGTTTAATAATAGTAATCCCCGCCAAATCTACGAATAGTACTTAATAAACATCAACTCCAAGAATTAACTTCCCAATGACTTCTCAGGATAAAAATATAATTTGGAAACCACTTCTACCTAACTAGTACCCAAGATTGGCTTGACAGCCATTCGAGAGACGGTTTCGGTTTAAACTTGCTTCTGACTTGACTCGCAGTGGGAAAGAAATAGGAGAAAGTGACATTTTTTCATTAGCGAATCACTTACTTGTAACGTAACTCAACTCGCCAATTTTAATGAAACACAAATATTTTGATTGCACACCTAGTTTCTATCCCTAAATGGACCGCAGCAAAGAAACAAATCAAATTATTTCCTCACCATTATTAGAACGAGCAGAAAACTAGAACGTATATAATGAAGCGTAGAATGTAGATAGACGACTCCGAAGAGAATAACAGTGTGAAATGAAGGAAGCTAACTAGCATCATTATTGCATGATATAAGAAACGTCTATAAACTGCAGCTTCACATAACAGCTCTTGTTTCGAAAGACCTCTTCGATACTACAGACAAAGGAAAACACAAACCAAATTTGGGTTTAGTGGGAATAAGTATGTATCAGAAAAAGAAACTCCGTTTCGCAGTAGATATTATTGTTTGTCGAGCTAAGTGTATAGAATCCACTCCATTGTGCAATAAATAATGAGCTTCCCAACATACAACATGAAAAATAAAATCAGCCAAAAAGTTATCAATGAAAAAGCCACTTCACTTAACATCCTTGTGCATACGACATTTCGAATGACTTCTTCCTAAAAAAAGAAACGCATTGTGCTTTCTTTTTAGCCTTCTCGCACTGTCATTGTCATAATGGCAAATAATGCCTTGCTTTGTTTTACAACATTACAAATTTTCTTTCTTTATATTTATGTGTTCTCTGGTAATGTCCGATGTTCCTACCAGCATTGCTCTTATTTTTGTATGAAGGCAAATCTGATTTCAAACCTAACTATTTCCCCGTTATGTGAATCGAATGAATGTGGAGGACAGGTTAAGTTGAGCAGTTGAGCTAAACTAAATAAAACTTGACGACTTTTAGTAAAGTATTAGCTTCTTTTATTCTTGGATGCATGTTTTGCGGAAAAGTGACTTCTATATAGGCTGGAACAAATTGCAAGTTGCAGAAGTGGTGGTTGGGGCGGGTGGTTTCGGCGTTTAGGCATACACAATAAAGCTACTGGTTCTTTAGAAAGGAAAAGCCTTTTATTTGTGCTTCACTCATATCACGATGTAAGTTCGGAGGGGTTTCTTGTGTACAGAGGACAAAACAGCAGTAAAAACGATGAGAAAAGGTGGAAAACGGAGAAGGAAAGAAGAGAAAAAGGAAGACATAACTGGGAGCTCAGGCCATTTCCTCCCTTCGCCTTTCTTTCTTTCTGGCATTTTCCCATTTCATTAGAGACCCATCATTCGTTTGTTTACACTCTTTCTCGCTCATCTGACCAAATAATGGAGTTTTCATTTGATATAATATCAGGGCTTAAGGGCTATAGTTTTCTCCATCAAAAAAATAATGCTGGAGGTCTTGAAGAGAGCAAGATAAACCTATTAGGTAGAACATACTAATAAAAGTATCATACAAAATATCCTCCTGCCACAAATTCATTTCATGTTTGCTGATTTCTTTTTCTGGAACAAGTAAAATGTAAAAAATAGAACCCCATAATAAACATGTATGTAAGTTAGGACGAAAAGCAAATACAGAGATGATTATGAAACCCAGTTGCTTTTCTATCTAAATACATATAATATGCATGTCGGGATACGTAATGGATTCATTTTTTTGTCAATCCTTAAGGCTTGGTCAGAAAAACAAACTACGGAAGGATTAAAGAGGAGGAAAAGTCATTTCTAACTACGAAAAATATTCATTTGCAGAAACAGAGAAACAAACAAAGAAAAACTTAGAAGCAGGGATCGGGAAGAACTCAAAGATGAAAGAGGAAAGGATGGTGGCACTAAGCATTTGCTTATGTTAAAATAGCTGAAAATCTGCTGGAGTTACATCTAGTGAAAGACTTGATAGAAGAAAGTGCGGGCGCACTACATATGAGAAGAGTTGGTTTGGTTTACCGTTCTTCTATGCACACATTTTACGTACTCAAGCACAATGTAAACTCTTACGTGTTTACGTGTAAGCTCATCTCTACCACTTTTTTATTTTCCACAAGTGATGTATTTACGGGTGGATACTTCATAGGTACATGGCTATAGTCGTGTGATTACTTTAAAATTGGAATACAAGCATCATTGCGCTCCCATTCAATGCGGAGCTTGATACCAAGGAAGACATTTCGAGTCATTTGAAATTGATCCTATGACACTGCTGTACATTCTTCGTGCACTCTGATGAAGACACACATACTAAGTATAACCGGTAGTTGCAAATAAAGACCCACCTTTCTTTTTCAAAAAAGCAAAGAGGAGAGCAGGGAGCTGTGAAAAAGCGAATTGTGTAAGAACTGTAGCAGTTTACTTTTCTCAAAAGTAAATTGCACAAACTGGTCATGCTAAATAACACAAACAACACACGACAGTGCTGGGATTCGGTTGTTGGGTCTAAAATAAATACTCCGTGCCACTTGCTCCAAATTGTGAGCTTTAAAAAAAGGGTATGAGAAAGTGAGGCGAAGCACTACAGATTGCGAAATCCATGAAAATATGATCTATTACATTTTATGTTTTCAGGCCCAAGAGAAGGCCACCAGAAGACGACGCCTGCAGCTTTTGCTATTTGTGAGAATCATGTTGTACATTTTATTGGTGGTGATGTCTGGAGCTGCTGCTGTTTTCCTGGGTTGGAAATTGGCTTGGGTCATCTATGCTTGTGGCTCTGCACTTCAGGGTATTTTCATTGCACTATCGGTGACTTGCAATTGCCAAGTTCTGAAGTTGTACACAAGGTCACTTAGATCTGCGCGAGATGTTGCAAACTCAACATTGAACAGCTATGGATCCGCCGGAGGGATGGAGCTCGCAAAATCGGCGAGTCTGCAATTACTCACATGGGAGCCAACTCCTGATAATGTGTAGTGTATGTGCTAGTCCCCAAACCATAACATTTGAGCGTGGGGCATTATGAACTTAACACGTCTCGTTAATACTTGCATTTGCTGACTGCGCTATAAAATACAGCTGGATAAATATCACGCTATTTATTGTTACTAGTATACCATATAAGTGCTGCTGTTGTGTCTAACCTTAAAAAGTGCATTCTACATATGTTTCGTAGCCTATTTAAACGGATATTTGTATTATTTGCGCAGATTGCTCTAATACGGTGTTTATAACAATTTGTTCTGTGGGCGTATCTTGCTTACCTGAATCACTAATTGTGAATCTTTCATATCAAATCAAATATCGAGACCGGTGCTGTTGCATAATTTATCAAAGGACGATAGTGAATGTTATGATAAATGTAATATGTGATGTTAATGTGTAGAAATATCATTTAGATATGTGTGCTTGATGCGATAATCATTGTAGTCTTGCTATACTACGGCGTTTTATCAGTAGTAGATTATTTTAATAAAAAAAGGTCAATACTGCAATTTAACTTGCCCTATGTAAGATAAATAATAGGATAACTCTGTCTTCCGATGATGCAGTAATTTTTCAACATACTTGGAGTCTGCACCATAGTACACAAAGCAAATCCATGTACTCTAGACTTTAACACGATAAGTGTAAGTTCTAACAAAAATAAGATGGCTAAAAGTTAAATGTAAGCTTTCCAGCTATAACAATCATTCCGTACATATTTTATGTGTTGCTTTGGAAAATGAGAAGCATATCTTAGAGTATTGTGCAAATAAAAAGGAAATATCATTGTCATTACAATTGTGTGTAACTAAAACGTGTTAATCGTACTAGCTTTAGAACATTAAACTTGCTATTTAAGGTACCTGAACACCGTGGGGGAACTTGCGACACAAGTATAAGTGGCTGAGTGAGAATGAAGAAGTTGAAGGATGTGGACGAAACAAAGGAAAACTATTAACTGTAAAAGCATATATAAATATTACATATAATTTCCGTGTATAAAGTATAATAATGCGCAAAGCGTAAAGCGAAAACGATGATAGTACCATTGTAGGCCATGTGTTCTCATCTCTATATTATGATACAGTAATGTTAACTCACAAGCAGTATTATTATGTATAAATATAATGTATTAAGGTGTTATATTAAAAATAGCTAATAGTATACTATTATATCTATCCCAAACTTGCTGAACCTACTGCGAATATTGTATCATACCGTAAGGAAAAACTCTAGCAAGATAACAAAATACAAAAAAATAAATTAAATGCTGCTTTTGATGTTGACTAACTTTTGTATGGGTGTGTATAATCATTTCTCCGCTTCGTATTAATAGCAAAACGCATAATTATGTCACATGAGGTAAGAAGTTATATGAAAAGCGTCTACTTTCACGAGACAGATACTCAATTAAATGATTTCATTTCAGTTTTGGTGCGTATATTCATATTTCTAACTTCAGCCACATGACCATGACCAGCCTTGCCTTTGGGATTTCTCAGCTATTCTGTGATCTAAGTTGGTACGTGGTTTTAACTCTACTTTTAACCATTGACGTTTAATTCCTGTATCCATTAACTGCTCGTAAAAACTTTTGCTGATGTGTGTCAAGTGCCACTTTTGGTAATAATGGCACAAAAATTCCATCCATCAAAAAAGCCAAAAAATCTTTTGTGTTGAAAATCATTCTAAAACGTGGAACGTTGTCGAGGTATTATGACCAGGCAAGCAGAGAGAAGGGAGAAACGATTAACCATTCCAGCGCTGCAGTATTAATAGTACTGACGAGGACAATCAAATTGTTCCATAATCTACTAGTCTCAATTTTTGACTGACGCCAGTGTAATTTGGTAATTTGGTTAATAACACGTTACCTCATTGATAGCTATATTATAGTATCCGCTGTTAATACGAATACACACAATACATACTCTTGATTGTAATATGCTTATGTACACAATATCCGTATCCTTACAGATATTTTTGTTAACACCTCCTGTAAAGCCTCTATTCTGGCTCCAGACGTTCAAGATGTCAGAAAGGCTGTCAACCCCTCACTCCACATAATGTGCTGAAAGAAATAATCTTGCAAAGAATGGACACCTGACCTGAGAGTACTTGCTGTCACTGTAACAGCTCAAAGAGTTTATATTTAAGGAAAATCTACATGCTCAGCATAACAGAAAGGAACCAACGAAGCGCGGCTAAGTAATAATGATATTCCCTAGAAGTCAAGCAATTAACTTGATTTGATTCAATTACATGGCATTCAAACCAAATAAATGCGATATACGTACATGCATAACTGCATTTATACATTTACACACGCTATCGTATACGAAAACAGTTTATATGAAAACGTGCGAATACTTATAAGCTTCGGCAGGCAGCAGATATAGTATATACAAATTAAACAACCTAGAGCTCAAGTGGTTGAAGGAACGTCTTTCTCTTGCTTCTCAGGTTGAAATGCTGAATGACTGGACCGAAAAGTCAAGAAGAAAGTCTTTATGAATATTTTACTAGCTTAATTAGCTTTAGTCATATCATCCATTTCGTCAGAAACTAAAATGACACTTACGAACGCATGAAATTTCTTTAAAGAATACTAAATATGAACCTTGAATATCGCATAATATTTCAAAGATAAACTTTGAACATTAAATTAAAAGTTACAAAATGGTGACTTTATATTCCAGAATCGTTTGTACACATAAGTAAAGCAGATATGACGCTAGTGAACGTGAAACTAGTGTACAGTGTACACACACTGTAATATACGGAATGAAATGGAGTTACAATTTGTATTAGCTAAATTTTGTATTTAAAAGAAATGTGAACACTCATTCAGATGAATGGTGATGATGTGTCATGAAAATCAAATGGATCGTTCAAGGGTGTCTTGCAAAAAATGAGTCCTTGGAATTTTCTGCGAACTGCACTAATACATCAAACATTCTCGGATGCTTGTTGAACCAATTTGCTAACACGAATATTCTAAAAATGTTGGGTAATGCATTGGAGATGCAAAATAATTGACTATCATTCCTTTAATGTTTTGCTTGTGAGTCATGAGTTTTCTTTATTT
>JAQGAP010001834.1:0-17716 GCA_034697805.1 Orchesella bifasciata
TGCAAGGAATTTAAACTACAGAAGGGAGAAGTTTCCCCCAATTTTCTCCCGCTACATCATCAAACATGTTATGCGTCGTTTATATT
The DNA here is from genome assembly GCA_034697805.1 of Orchesella bifasciata. NCBI lineage: Eukaryota > Metazoa > Arthropoda > Collembola > Entomobryomorpha > Orchesellidae > Orchesella > Orchesella bifasciata. The sequence goes on from JAQGAP010001834.1 coordinate 87, forward strand.
TGACTAGCCCCGGCCTGGCTCCAGAGCAGCAACAAAATAGGAATAATTTTTGATAAGTCGATAATCTATCCAATATATACACGAAATTGTTTGTTTGTTTGCGTACCATAGAACTCCTCAAAATCGATCATGGACTAGAAAAACCTGGCCATTTCAAGACAATACTTCAGATGAATATAATTTCTAGTGTATAATGTGAAAAAGGACAAGAAATATAACTTCAATCGTCTTTCTTTATGTTAAAACGGGTTTTTCTAATTCTGAGCATGGATTCAAGTTGCAGAAACTCATAGAGCAAACATAAGAAAAATTCTTATAACGATGCATAATTATCTTTATTCTATTGGCGAATAAATATTTGCGATGAAAACTAAACTTTCTAATTGCTGAATGCAGGAATGAGATGAGTTGCAAGTAAATTGCCAGTAACTGTAAAAAATCATTGAGATTTTTGTATTTTAATATTATATTGGCTCAAAACTAAATGCTACCACATATGCCAAAAGGAAAGGAAAAGATAACTCTTCTGATCAGAGTCCAAAACTCAAGTGTAAAACTACGGCATGAAATGACTTGAATGACTATAATAATGTGTAATGCTGCTGGAGGTCTGAGAAACTGGATGTGTGGAATACAGCATGCCAACCTCACCGCTACTCAAATACTCCTACTTTGGTGACGGGTTGGTGCTTGCTCGTACCTCATCCAGAATTCTCCAGATGTTTTCAAAGAGAAGATTCCGTCCCCAACAATAAACTGCGAATTACCATTGTCTCAAAATTGTTTTTTAAAGCCTACCTTTATTTTCTCGTTGTAATTAGTCCTCAAAATAAAAAAAATCGAATATTTTTTTCAAATTCATGCATAATAAAACTACAAAATACTAGACTATTTCGCTGTATACGCTTACTAATAAAATAATGTTAAGCACAAAACATGAAAGTTTTACCAAAAAATCATATTCCACCCGAGCAAACAAACTTGCAGTTTCTGATGAACGCAGCTTGGGCCTCAAGGCAGTCAATCATATGATTTCCTTCGACATTGACTCCCGAACTGACGCCAAAAGTCAACTTCAATTTTATTGTTGTCTCAGCTACGGCCGTTCTAGTATCTCCACTGGCTAAAAATGTCAAACCTTTCAAGTTATCCTGAACCTCATCAACGCCAACAACTTCGTCTCCCAGCTTCCCAGTCACTCGCAGTTGTACACGGTATTCCATTTCAACATCTTTGGCAACTTCCACGAAGGAATTTACTTCGTATTTTTGACAAGCCGGCACATTTATTATTCTTCGGAGTTGGTATGTTTTATTACTGCTAGTGATGTAAATAAAGGGCTCATTCATATTTTGTCGACTTTTATAAATGTCTGCCATTCCGTTTTTAAGGTCTCCCCATGCTGTTGTTAAGATTGGGATGGATGACTCAAAGTTATGTTCAATGGAAATGGAATTTATTCGGTTGATCTCATCGGGAAACACAAATTGCCCCGTTTGAGAGATTTGTTTTGTAGTTTCAAAATTATATTCCTGTGGCACAGTACCATTGTTAATGTAAATCTCTTTGTCGGTTGCTGGAACTTGATGAGTATAATCTTGAAAATTCGAGCTGTTGGTAATTGGCTCAATATTAAAGATGTTTGCTGTCAAAGTCAGGAACCGCGACCTACATTCGGGAATAGGCGTCACCGTCACATTGAATTGGGGCTCACCACCATATATCATTTTCAGTTTTCCAGTTGTCTCAGCAATAACCGTGTTCACATTTGTGCTATTGAGATACGTAAACCCATGTAAGTTTCTTTGGATATCCACCAAAGTCAGGTTTTGGGATCCCATCTGGCCGGTAAGTCTGACTTGAATGTTGAAGTCGCCTTCGAAATTCTCAAGCGCATTCCTGAACGAGGTAACTTTGCCTTCTGTACAAGGTGGCAGAATCACTGCTTTATTAAGTTGCGTGGCACTAACTTTAATTGCCTCAGAGGACTTTGATTGAGAATGAGAATGAAGGGTGGACACTAAATCGTTTCTTAGCTGTTCCTCCAAACTTTTAATGGATGACAGACTGTAGTTGGTGAGAATGCTGATATCTGTAGTATTTTTTATTTTAATGGAACTCATTTGATGAAAGGCAGTGGAGAGCAGCATTTCTGCTGAGTTTGATGTGAACCTTTTGTCATAAATGTGTTCAATTGGCTTTGAGCTGTTGTTGACAAATATTTGTTTTGGGGCAACATTGACTTCCCTTTCCACGTTTTTTTTGCTGTTGATATCGGATACCAGCTCGAAATTGAGTATTTCGGCTGTTAAGTTGAACCTGAAATACAAACCAATCAAATATTTTTATGATTTAACCATGTATAGTATTAGCCCGGTCTTTTGTAAAAAAAAACTTTCAGACTTACCTTTGAGAGCAATGGCTGGGAATTTCTAAGGGGAGGAAAGATTGGTCTGAGGAAATCGTCCAAGATGCGTACCGTTGTGGACCGGCTATTTCGCTTTCGATGCCCTGACAGTTTACGTCCTCATAGAATGTGAAATGGTTTCCGTACGTATTCAGTGCTTGCCAGGAATAATTGGAGGAAGGTAAATTTGTGCACGTACAGATATCCCGATACTCAACCACGTTTTCCTCGCTCCTATTAGTATTCGGATAGTAGTCCAAATTTACTTGAGGACCTTTCTCCAAATCATTGCAATCTCTATAGAATCTTCCGGGTTTTATGAGCCCCCTGGACTCTTGTCTAACTACATAATATCCACCACTACAGTCACCATTTTCAAACACGGCTATACACCCTGTGGTTTTCACGGAAAACCCACCCGTTATAGAAGACGGGATACTCTGGCAAGTTGATGATGAATTCGTCTGATAAATTTCACCTAAAATAAAACCTTGTTTTTAAACACCCAGTCGGGTTATTGCTTTGTGACAAGAAAAGAAGTCTCAGGTTACCTTGAAAGTGATATCTGTTGAAAAACTGCACGGTTGCTCCATCGCAATACATAAAGAAAACGCAAGCCACAAAAAGTTTTCGAAACCCAAATAGCCAACGTGATTCCATTTCTATCAGGCAGAAATTAATTCTTTTGAGAACTATTTATATCGTTCAACTCAATGTTAAAATTATCACTGATTGTAAATATGCTGCTGAAGACCGTTTTTATACGATTTTTCTCGAACTGTTACAAGTGTTTCATCAACTATAATCAAGTACATGACAAAAAGTATGAAGATAAGTCAGATTTATGCTTTTCATCATGAAAAATTGACCTTTGATTATGTTTTTCTCATTCAAATTGAATAAAAGTCTGAATGAAATGAAAGTTTGCACGAAAGCTGAAAGGAATCTGAAACACAAGATTTAATGAAACGTAAAAAATGAATGGACAATCTGGTTTACAGGGAACTGAGGAGCTGCTATCATTTAATTTATTTGGTAATCATGACAGGGGTTTGGTATCCTGAAGTAGAAATTGAGAAAGGAGTTCCAAGCCTCGGAATCTCCCCAAACGTTACTCCTACGCAGAAAAGCAAGTTGACGTCAATTGATTTAAGTCTAAATATGCACCGTAATTTAATTGAAACGAACATCCCCACACAAGCTAGGTATAATTGTATAATGTATGAGGAATGTACCTATCAATGAGACGAATAATTTGCTTTAAAGGTCCATCAATCTCAATAAATGCGTCATTCAAACACTGCTCATCTCCGTTACTTCTTGTTTGTATTCAGAACTTTTCCAAGTATCATGAAAATAAATGCGATTATTTTTGCCTCCTTTGATTGCAACACATTTTAATAAGTTTTTCTTCGTTGGGTCACGGTCATCGTACGTACGTCATTTTGTTCCTAGTTTTCTGCGAAAGGAGAGTCAATCCAGATCACGATTACGAGTTACTTTACGTTGCATAACATTCGGGATTAAAGGTTTCATATTTGATGATGATAAATATGAATAACAAACTTAACTAAATTCGTGGGCGCGTAAATAGCTCATGTGAGCTCTTGCATCTTTCATTTTGTGTCATATACAAAAAAATTGGTCTTGTTCTCCACAAGTCTGGCACTTTCTGAAAATATGACGAACATTTTTACCAAAGTAGGTAGCAATAAAAACGAAGTAAGTGGTTTTGACACGATATGCCTCATATGCTCTTGACATCTGCTTGTCATAAGTTAATGAAAAGTGTGGCATTCAAAATACTAACGCAATTGTTTTGGAGTCTAGTAGGAAAATAATTAGGCTAATCCAACATGTCATTCATTATTTAAAAAATCATAAATTTATTCATTATGGTACTACTTTTGCAAGTATTCAATAATATTTCATGAAAACTGTTTGTTCAAGAAATCAATCCTGAATTTGAGAGCAACTCAGCAGCATTTTAGAAGCAGGTTCCAACAGATTGACAAAAGTTTACTCTTACAATATTTTACAGAGAAATATTAACATCTGTGGCGCATGGATTAATTTTTCGTTTTATATTCATATTCCAGAAATTCCAGATTAATGGCTAAAATTAATCCACAAAGTTTATCAGGGTGCTTGCCTTCCATCTCATATTTAGTAAGTAAGTGTTGATTTCGATGACGTTTGGACACATTTGTATCAATAAATTTATTAATCACAAGTTCATTCACTGAGACTTGTTTTTTAATTGGAAAATGAAATTTGGCTTCTAAATCCAGATGGAAAACATTTGTTGCTGATATTGGGTTCAATTAAAGCTCTGATTTACGATTTCAGTTGATCAAATGCAAACGGAGAAGTTGGGCATATAATACTTTTAAGAATTAATTGTTTTCTGGTTTTTTGAAAAAATTCACCAGGTTCATATATATTCCGTTCAAGCCACAAAAGTAAGTTAAAATAAAAAACTTCACTACAATTTGTATTTTAGTTCTATTGTTTTAAGGTATTATCGTAGACAATGGTAAGGATATTGCTGGAATTTTTAATGTTTTTATTTGCAGCAGCAACTTGATTTTTAAATTGTTTATTATAAGGTACTGCACAAACTCGTCAAGAAAACCATGTGTTAAATGTTCTTCAATCATTAAATTCTACCTGTGACCAGCTTAAACTTGACGGAAATGACAAAATCGATACAATCACAGTTTTAAAATAAGCTATTATAGGCCAATCTAGTCTTTACTTCGTATTGGATTCACATAAACTACATATTAAGTTATCAGTTATTTATTAACCCCCTGTTACAACTTAAATATTTTTTAAAATCATAAAACTTTTAATTTGTATGTATTTAATTTATTTATTCTACCAGCAACATATTGAGTGTGCAGCTAATACTGAAGTTGATCAGCGTGAACGGAGTCAATGAATCCAAAAAGTTGACTTGACCAAACCCAACTTTTTGAATCGGCCAGGATCTCAACTCCCTCCGAAACCACGGGCTTATCCTCAATTTGTGCATTCCAATCATTTCCATATTAAAGTTTGTCGAGTTCCTATAAACGCTTCCCAACGTGCCAAATATAAGCACGATAATTGTCACGGTTTGAATAGCTCCAGAAACAAAGAACATGACCTGTGGAGGCACCAGACTTTCATACAAGCCAAGCATCCCATATGAAGAAATCGTGAGCAGAAAAACGGTCTGAAAAGCTGCTCCCAATATAGCAGCACCTTGATGAATTTGGTTGAATAATTTAAGCATGAGTTGAAGCTGTCTGTAAATGGAAACACAGCGAAGTAGTCGGGTTTTATTCAAGTAAATTTTGGAGCTAGTCATCATTCTCCGCAGCAAATCCAGATATCGGTTGAATGAAGCGCCAGGTAAGTACAAGTAGCATACCAGCTCGGAATTCATACTCAAGTAGTAAGAAGATAAGAGCAGCCAGCTTCCCAAAACGACCAGGAATTTTGCCAAGAAATTGGAAAGTTCTCCACTTATATGTGGATTTTGTTGACACTCTTCAACCAAAAAGTAGCCAATGAGATGAGGAATGCAAGGATGGGATAATGATCCCATAAAATGCGCTCCAAAAGCCATTACAACGTTGAGTATCGTGTTTACGAGAATGAAACACTTTTCGTAAGCTGCTGATTTTGGACTTGGAAAGTCATGGAGCTCCTGAGCTACAAAATTAAAATAAGTTTTGATAAATCGATTATTTGTCCAAATTAGACATAAATTTGTTTGCGTACCATAGCGTTCCTCAAAGTCGACCATGGAATTGAAGAGATGAGCCATTTCATGACGATTTTTCAGGTGGGCATAATTTACAGTGCAAAATGCGAAATGACTTGAAATGAAAAAAGTCACTTGGAGCATCAAAGCGGAGTGAACAGCACTTGGAACTGCTTCGTCACGGTACAAATGAAAGTGGGTTGCCTGTCCAACCGAGAAAATCGTGGCAGTGAGAGCGAGAGCAAGATGAAACTTGTAGAGAAACAGATACGCTTTTGAACGTTGTACTTTAAGTCGGCCTGAACCTATGTCGTAGTTAACTAATGTGACCAGCACAAACTTGGAAATTTTGAGATAGTAGTAAATAAAGTTTTCCTGAAAACGCTTCAAAGTCGACATTTTTTCGAAAGTATTTGAAAATTGAACCTTTAGAAAATTAAAGTTGAACACTACATCACAAAGTCTAAGTTATGACTACTCAAATGTCGCTGGTAAATCCAGAAATATCTTGTTTCAAGTTACGAATCCGGTAGACGAGCTGCCAATCTTGTGTTTTCGGTAGATATGGAAGTCGTATTATTTTCGTAGACGTGCTTTGACTCACGTATCAACTGTAAATGGGGAGACTTGATAAATAAGTTAACCATACAATACACCGTCACGAATTTTGTTAATCAACAAAAGTTGAGCTTAGAAAGCAAACGTTTCTCGGTTCACACTTCAGCATTTAAAATAGTCAATGGAGTTTTTTGCCTCGGTAGAGGTGAGATGACGCTTTTCCAGCCGAAAAAATAGAAGCGGTGAGAGCGAGACGAAGGTGCAGTTTTAGAGAAACAGGTAAAATTTGGAATGGTCTGTACGTCTATCGTTATAATACTAGCACAAGTTTAAAAAACTGGAAATCGCAATACGTTAACTTTTTCCGTAAGCACTTTAAACTTTTTTATGGAAATATTTGGAAGTTACTTCCGGAGTACAGTTAATGTGAGACGGGACGCCGCAAAATTAAAATTAGGAATGTTTTCTTGCTATGCTGCTAGACCAACCAAGTTGATAAACGCTGCAATTTATTTACAGTGCCACGCTCCATCGCAATTTTTGTTGATTACAGTTCAGTATCAGGTTTAGGTACTTTATTTAGTTTGAACAACAATAACGGACCTTACAAAATATTTCAAACGCTATACTACATCGGGCTTTCCATAATTATAGTTGAAGATCAGAATACGGGCTTTGTTTATAGCAGAACATCCAGCAAAATTTGAAGCTATACCCCCTTAATTGCATTGCTACGAGAAAAGACGCAAACAAACCATAAACAATGATGGACGTTGCAATTTACTTAAAACAACCTAGCAATTTTCATTGACTATTTCGGTAGCAAAAATACTTCGTATTGCTACAACAGGCAATGGAGAAACGCATTTTCTCTAATTGAAACTTGATCCATTCATGGATGCGAATACACGTTTATACCAGCTTGATGTGCCAGTTGAAACTTTTATGCTATCTACCCATTAAAACAGTACGAAATAGGACACTCGCATGCCTTAATTGCAATAATTTTGTGTGACAACTAAACGACCAGGAAGTAGACGTATCCTCGTTTTTTATTCTGTATACGCTTTAAATGAGCATCTCTCTCAAAACCTTATAATCAGACAAGCGAGAGCTTTAACCGTTGGGATTCCTCTTGGTTAATTAACCAAGAAACAAACGAACGAACAACACAGCACACATTGGAAACCAATAATTATGGCAATTAAATTTGACGCGATGAAACTCTTTATATTGTGCGGATGTTTAACCTGTGCCATCAAATTTTAAACAGTAATAATAGGAGAAGGGCAACACTCTATTCGTACTCTAGTTATCATCGATTTCAGCTTTTCTGAAAGCAGAAAATGACCACCACTTGGTGTGTTAATAATTTGGAAACTGTCCAATCAAAAGTAGTCACAATATCACAGCTGCGCAAACAACACTAGTTGATTTCTAGGTAACGTAAGCAGTCATTGTTTCATAACAATAAGGCATTTCAACGTTATCAGATTTCTGACGATCCAAATAAAATAATATTTCAGTACCATAAACCAAGATAAAAATAATATATATATTTTTTAAGCAATATGATGATTTTTCAGAACAATCATGTTATTAAAAGTGAATTTAATATATTATGCCATCAAATTAGAAATATCGTTTCAATAAAGTTGTACATTCAAACCAACAATATGCTTTTTAGAAATTCTCGATAATTAGCGTGGAATGTTACAACTCCTCCACAAATAGAATATTTGCTTCTTTGAACGCAATCAAATATTGTCTCGCCATTCCCGTCTAGCACCGTGTTCAGACCATGACTAATTTTTAGTTTGTAAGGGACATTCATATACATTTAAATATTACAAATTATAATATTTGTTTATTTTGTTCTAATGGAAATTATGTAAATATGATGTATATCGATATGTGATGAACCTTATGGAACGACAAGTGTATTTAAGGCAAAGCATGACACATGTTAACTTTACTCTTATCTTGGAATGAGTCCCTGCCGGTGAGAGATTCACTAGCAGGTAATTCAGTGGGTGATTCACGTGTATCTGCGCTACGAGGTTTCTTAGGATGATTCTGATTAGATGTTTCAACTTTATACCTGCCTTAGTATAAACCTTCTTTAAAACTACATAATGACATTACTTGTGTTTGCGAACTCTATATTTTTTTCATATTTTATAGCATACGTTATAATTTGAGCAGTCGTTTCCATCAAAAGTCATAGGTTTTTGATAGTTAATCAACGAAATTTTGAACAATTCGTTGCAAGAAGTTTTCACAAGTTTTCCCTAAGGCCCTCTGACGAGGAGACCACGCCAGGTGATACTCATGGATTTGTCCCAAACTTGGACAAACCATTCATTTTAGTGAGCAATGACTGTGAGTAGATGGAATTTTTACTACGGGCATTTTTTCCTAAAAAATATTATTTTTTAATATTTGTGAATTTTGAAATTCTTTATGGGAGAAAGCATGGAGAAAGTTAGGCCCCTTCTCAAACTATTGAAAAATTGAAAAAAGTACAAAAACATAAGGAAATGGCTCTACGAGTAGAGCTATATTTCTTAAATGCGGTTATAACAAAATAATACGCATATCCGGTCATTTTATTAGGTTTTTGTACTTTTTCAATTTTTCAATAAATTGAGAAGGGGACCTTAACTTTCTCCATGCTTTCTCCCATAAAGAATTTCAAAAATTCACAAATATTAAAAAATAATATTTTTTTAGAAAAAAATGCCCGTAGTAAAAATTCCAGCTACACACAGTCATTGCTCACTAAAATGAATGGTTTGTCCAATTTTGGGACAAATCCATGAGTATCACCTCCTCGTGAGTTAGTCTGATCCATATGAAGTAAACCCCGAGTTTTTTCATAAAAATATCCTATTCAAATTGAATTTTGACTTGAATTCAGTTGCATTGAAACTGTGTGTAGGAGTGAGGAATAGGCCTTAAGTATACGGTATAGTATTTTTGAAATTTTCGGAAGAATAACATTCGTAAGTATATTTACTGAATGAAATATTAGCTTATTCAACTTTTCATGAAAAATTGAGTGGCTGTGGCTACACCGCATGTTTAATAGCCTTGCTTTGTACCAAATAGGACGAAAAAAACAAATTTATTATAATAAGTTAGAGCTGTCGTCAGATGTTTCTTCAATATTCCTAAAAAACTTTATCCAATCGAGGAATAATGGTCTCTCCTCAGCATCAAGTTTCCAACATTCCAACATTTTGGCATATCTGAAATGTCAATCGTTAAATAATTCATAATCTAAGGTCAATTTTCAACGTTTTGATCGCATATTACACAACAAGTTTTCTTACATTTCAACAGTTGAATGTTGAGGGACAGGTAGACGTAATCCATTCTTTAATTTTACTGAAAAATCTGTAGTCCAATGCAAACCGGCGAAAGGGACATTACCTTCGTGAAAAGACAAGAAGAATAATTTAACTCACGATCGATTTTTTAAACATCTGAAATTATGTTTTTGTTTACCTAGGCTGAATATCTCCCAAAGCGTGACTCCATAGCTCCAAACATCCGACTTGGACGTAAACTCCATTTTTGTCAACGACTCATACGCCATCCATTTCCACGGAAGTGGCTCCTGTGACTTTTTAACGTATGGTTTGTACTCATAAAGTTTTCTCGCTAAACCGAAATCGCCAATTTTGCAAATATTATTAGCATCCAAAAGCACGTTTCTGGCAGACAAATCACTGTGCACGATATGTTTGGCACCTATGTATAACATCCCACTAGCTATCTCAAAGGAAAATCTAAAAAGGTCTTTAAAGCTAATAATTTCATCCGGTTGTACATCCACGTAACCATTGGTTGTTTGAAAAAGGGTACCTTTCTTCCTTCGCAAAAAGTCTTGCAGTGATCCATTGCAACATAGTTCCGTAACAATATACAATATTCCTGAAGCCCACACAAAACGGAAAAAAAATCATTTACAAATTAGCAAGTATTAGGCGATTTAATATTTGCAGCTCTAACCCTTGGAAACTTCTGATGTGTATGCTCCTATAAAGCTAACCACGTTTGGGTGTGCGCCAATGAAGCACAATATCTCTAGTTCGCTGATTAAGCTGTTGTTCGTTACAGATGTATTGTTATTCAGTTGTTTTACTGCGACATCTTTCCCTCTGACTCGACCATTGTAAACGGTTCCAAAATTCCCTTTTCCGAGAATGCTATCAAAATCTAAGGTAAATGTATTTGCACGTGAGAATTTTATTTTTAAATATTATGTATTTTTGGTGTATTATATACAAGCCATGGAATGTCCGTGTCAGTCCGGTTGTTCATTTATTCGATAGCAAGCATTGATTCAGAGCACATTTGGAGAATTTTGAAATCTCTTATATTAACGTTATCTTCCATGAGTTTTAAGTGGAGAAAAATCTGACTGATGTAACAGATCAAAGTTTAGTGTCAATTTTACAGATAATGTAATGTCAAATATTTGCAATAATGTATTACACTATCAAAATGAAACTAATGCTAGGAGTGTAGCGTATTCGTACTAATGATATACCCTTTCGGTTTACATTCATCGTGGCGGGTATTAAAACTTTTGTATGTTAAAATACTGTAACCTCAGAAACGGTTTAACACTGGTCTAATCTAACCTGCATGCATTGTGTGATCAAAATAAAATGCTTATCACCGCTAATCCATACATGTCACATGTTTTATTTTCCGGCAGGATGTGTGCTTTTTAAATAAAATACATTACCTTACCTATAAACAAGTCGGACAAAATGTAAAGCTCATGTTGCTCATTGAATTTGAATTTTTTTAGTTTTTCAATTAAATTTTGCTGCTGTATTTGTGAAATTGAACATTCAGACACATTTTCATTTTGTAGAGAAATTGACCCGTTGCAATCCGCAACAAATATTTCAGACTGTGGTTGGCTCTCAGTATGGCCACTTATGGACGTTTGTTGAGGATATTGCCTGTTTAAACTCCTATACCTCCACCAAACTAGTAACGTAATTAAGGATACAGGCACAAAAAATGCAAATCCAATCCAGATGAATGTTTCTGGTGCAACACTATGGTTTTCCGAAATTAGTTCAGGCTGTACTGATTGTTCTGTAAAGTTTAGAGCAACAGTTTTTTGTGTAGAGCCTGCTCTATTTGACACATAACACGTGTAACGTCCTTCGTCTTTCTTCGTAGCGTTTCTTATGATGAGAAAGTGGCTACAGGTATACTCCCTTTTCATTTCGTCGTTAGAAAACACATTTGCAGAAACATTTGTGCTACATTGCTTTGATACTTCGTAACTTTGGTCAACACTACTATTTACATTACTAATCTGTGGGTCTGATAAATAATGTGGCTTATCAGTTGTCCATTCTATTTTGTTGTCATCTTTTTTCCACTTTAGGTTTGGATTTGGATAACCAAAAACTGTACATTCAATTGAAACATCATGCATAACCTCAACTGATGGTAGATTTTTGGTTGAAAAATCCATTTTTCCAGACTCCGTACCTTGGTTATCGTATTGCTTTAACTGAAGGGTTTCAATTTCGGGCGAACAAGTGTAATTCCACCACCCGATAACCCTCCATGTAAACCCTACTAATGAGTTTGCGTTACTTGAAGTTGCGCAAGTGTTTGGGTTGACAGCCATAGAATAAAGATCTTTTTGAAAGTAAGTGTTTGTGAATGCTCGGAAAATTGTCTGAATTAAGAACAATGTATGACAATCGCAATGCCACGGATTCCCATACAGGGTCAAATTTGTCAAAGTCCAAACAACTTTGCGGAAGGTACGCCAATTCACTGTTTTAAAGCGATTGTTGTCCAGAAACAGTCCTTCCAGCTGCCACAAGTTATCAAAAGCATTTTCAGGCAAGGATTCAAGATGACAATGGCTCAGTTCCAAACTTGTCAGCTGAAAAAGCCCTTCTGGAAAAACTTTACCAGTTTCAAATTTCTTAATTGGATTTTTCCGAAGGTCTAACACTCTTAGTTTACTCATTCCATTGAAAATTTCCGGATTTAAAAATTCAATTCTGTTTTCACTCAAATCCAAATGGAAAAGATGTAAATACCTAAATGCTCCTTTTTCAATCGTTTGGATTTTACAACTTTTTAAAATAAGTTCAATTAGATTATACAATTGCGGCCTGATGAGTTGGTCTTCTGTCAGGGTATGAATTTCATTCCCATGACTCATATCAAGTATTTCTATAACAGATGAGTTTGTTATATTACGTGGAATATCCTTGTAGTTTTGACATAAAGCCATCACCTTTCCATTTAGGTTTTTCGAAGTTGTGCAGGATTCCAGGTTTCCAAGTGCCGGTAGATATGAAATTTCCCTTGGGCTATTTAGAACACAGACCGTCGCACGAGTGAAACAGCTTATCAATGTGAGTAGTTGAAGCATAGATGTACAGCTTGAAAAATATAAGATGTAACTGAAAAAATCTTTTCTATGCCCCATTGTTTCAGCCAATTTGGAACGTTTAGCAATGAAAACCTAAGTTCACTGTAAGCGACTGTTTTTCTAAATGATCACATAGAGATACAAAGTGTGTAAATTATAACTATAAGCACAAACAAATAATAACAAATAATAGTGTCAATTCAGGAATAAGATAATACTTGTTGATATTGTAAACAAGAGTGTGTGTACTTCTACGGTTGACATAGATAGATATAGATAAAAGCAATATTATGTAATATCAGCTTGATATAAACAGTTTTTCTTATTTATCAGGTTGGTTAGGTTGAAAGTTGCTTGTGTATGCTATAACGGATCATGACTGAAAAAAATTTACGTGGTCAAATCACAAAACTTTAGTTTCCGTATAAATGAATATATGATCATTTTTGTCGTCACGGAGTTAATCGAGCTTTTGAAACGGGGATCTGGATGGCAAGTCCAAGCCCATACTTCAAACATGTCATTTTTTGTCTAAAATCAATGTACATGCTTGTTTTTGTTTTTCAATGTTTTTTAAAAAGTGAATCTCGACATACGTCGTATTACAACTACATCAAAAATTACTTCCATTTTACAAATACTCGCCTCAAGAATTATTTCATTTTACAATTGCACGTCTCAGGACTTACACCGTTTTAGTGCTTCATTTGCGATATAGAAAATAGTTATTTGTTTAGGAATCGCTACTTCAAAGTCGAAAGCAAATAAAGCGAGCAGGTTTTTAGGCTTCTCACCGTATCAACTTTGGCGTGTAAAAAGGTGTAGCTACTGTTACTGACTACGGGTCGTATCGCTTTAATTCTTTTATGAATTATTGAAAATCAATGAAAAGCGAGTAAGAGCTAACGCACAGGCTTACATGGCAAACTGAAGGCGTGAAATTTTTCAAAGCATCTATCAAACTGAGCTAAAATACCATATTCGTCTTGACTTAAGTCATACATAATAGACGAGGTTTATTGGAAGCCTCCCACAAATCTCCGATATTATGGTTGAACAATTTATAATCTATTTCTCATTCATCGAGAGACTACACATTCCCAGTTTTCCAAATTTGCTTATTTCGCTGTAGAACCCTCATCAAAAAGCATAAACCATGTTGACTGAGAATCTTAGCCTTTTCACTAAAGTTTACAACTTGGCTTCCAAAACCAAAAGTATTACTTGCACATGGAATCCACTTTCCCAAAATGTAGGCCCAGTGAGCAAAGGTACATTCCTTAAAGTGAAAATTATGTACTTTTTTCAGTTATTTGGAACATTCCTCGTAGTTAGTCAAACAATACTTGGGAACGGAGCAAATCAACCCTTTATGGAGGAGATTTTAGCAGGATACGCCATAGTTTCTCTTTGCGCTTCAAACTCATATCTGTTTGTAAATATTCATCACGCATCTGAAATCGTATTGTACATCAACGGGTTACTACAATTTCGTAGAAACAACAACCGAAATATTCCAAATACATTGTTGGAGAGACTCAACCTTACTTTTGGAAAATCTTTATATGTCAACATTATAGTTGCACCTTTCATCATTGTTTTTTGCCTACATTGGGGTAACCCGTGTCAAACCTCGCTGGCAGGATACTGGATTCTCCAAGAGTGCAACTCAAAATTTTACGTAAATGAAAGTGTAGTTGGATTAGTTATTAAAGTGTTGGTTTTTGTTTTTAACTATGTCATTTGGACTGTGGGAACGAATTCTGCTCTTTTTGGCATTGTGGTAATGCATGTTTTTTGTACAGGGAGCTTGCGAGCTCATCTTTTAACATTTTTGAATTTAAATTCCAGCCCAAATGTTTCCTATAATACCATTGCAGTAACTTATAGAAAAATTCAGATTCTTGGGATTTTGAATAATGACATCTTGAAAGGCGCACTTTTAAAAGTGGTTGTAACAGCTGTGTTTTTAGTTTCCTTTTGCATGACTGCTGTAATAAAAATTTCGTCCAGTCCTGCACAAAATTTGCTAGGATTACTGATATTTCCGGTGGTAGCGTTGAACTCTGCACTTGGGTTGTTAGTGTGCATTGGTGGAATGGCAAGTGCGTATTCAGAATCTAAAGCGGTGCTAGACCGGGTAGAAGGAGAGCTTGTTTGGAGACCGACAACCAGTTCCAACGTTGAACTTGATTGGAAATGCCGCTTAAAGTTTTATAAATCGTGTTCCTTAATAAAGGTAAAAGTTGGATCTAACAACTTTCTCGAAGAAAGCACTCCACTTGTTTACATTGATGCGGCTATTGGCTACACTGTCAACATGCTGCTGCTGAAGGATTGAGAACTATATAACGTATTCTGTAAAGCTAATCTATCCTTCAGAACTATAAGCAAAGTTTTATGTAGTAGACCTAAAAATTTTATGATTTATTACAAAAATGTTGTGCTTACAAATGTTTAAAAACAGCAGTAAATACACGTTAAAAATTAGAAATTCATAAAATCCATTAAGCCGAAAAGCACATGCTAAAACTGACGTGGCAAGCAATACGATTTCTGATAACTGTTGGATTTAGGTATGATACTATATGCTTATTGTAACAGTCCTTTTGATTTAGGGTACCATAAAAAAGTAATATGTAATAAATCTGGGTATGTAATTCATCTATAATTACGTTTTGCCAACTCTAAAGAAACTGTTTGTTAATTTAATTTAGTTTATTATTGTTGGCTAGTTTGGAAGGTAATCATAGGGGTGGGAGTTATACACCGTGTATAATACACGTCACACATATTACGATTTATCATCAGCAGATAATGCAATTCCAGCACCAGTATTAGTTTGGATTACCAGATTTGTTGTTATCCTAACGGTAGAAAACGTGCATATATTTGGGATAGCTGGAAATCTTCATACAATATTAATTAAAATGTTAGACGGTGTTCGTCATAGTGGGGGGAGAAAAGGAAAATGGTGGTAGCCAAAAAATCATTGAATGTTTGTCCTCCAATGAAGATTTCTTTGGGAATGAGCAACTTCGTCGAGAAGACATCGCTCAAATTCTTTGAGTATTCTATTTTGCGTTTCATTGATTTGCTGTTGCTTAGTAAGAAATAGCTGGATTAAAGCCATTAAGAAGCCAAATAGTCGCACCTTAAGTCATCTTACACCTCTGTTTAGCTGAAGGGTTCTATAATCCCACATTGTTTGTCCTGGGTTTATGAATTAAGGATTTGGAATGAGCAATTTTATTGAGAAAAAGACCCCGCTCAAATTATTTGAGTATACTGTTGGGCGATTCATTGACTTATTGTTGCTGAGTAAGAATTAGCTAAGCGACTGAGTGTGTATTTCTACTTGTACCAGAAAAATAAAATGTTAGGTATTCATTGCGAAAGTAATTATTGGTCACCTGTAAAAGTATTAGTTAGTAACCTTTTAAATATTATAAATTACTGACGTTGTATAGTTTTTCTTATAAAGCGGTCCCAATTTTTAAAAAAATGACATCAAAGGGAAATTGAAAACCAGGAAAGGAAACACATGTACCAATTTTTACCTATCTAGTTTCAGAAACTTCCTTTCTTCCGTCTGCTAGTCGTATTAGTAATTATATATTTTGTTTGCGATTTCATAGTACTAAAGTCCATTGAAATACAAACTCCTTTTTCTAATTTCATTTTGATTAAATTAGTGGCTACTACATTAGTTATAAGGAATCTTGGCATTTATTTCGATGAAATCAGTACTTTCGAATGATTAAAATATTGTCGAGCATAACATTATAGTTTCGAGTAGGCGGAGCGGACTGTAATTAATTGAATATTTCTTATCAAGTTTTGTAATTGATTATACAGCTCGTGTGTGAACAATTAAAAAGGAGTGCTCACATTTTAATTACTGATTTGAATTTGGGCATTCAATCGCACTAAAATCAAATATTGCTGAAAATAAAATGATAAATGACTCCAAAATAAATCATCGTCTTAATTTATGGGTTACAACATTGTAATGCATAATATTTCCTGTATGCTAAATCATGATTACTTGGTAATTAGTCGTCATTATATATTATGAAATGCGAAACCGAAAAACTTAAAAAACTATGACAAATTTTTATTGGTGTTGCTGGGTTAGCTAGTAAATTGCTAAATACCTGATTTGAGTAATGTTTCTAAACAATCAAAATGCGTTGCTGAAAAAATTTAATTTTAAGATATTTTAATACCATATGGATAAACAAGGCGTTTATCAAATGATTCTACTTATACAGCTTGGACAGGAAGGGCTATTGCAGAAGGGTTTGATTCTAGGTTATAACGGTAGTAATTTAATGGCATTGCTGGCATCTCTTATTCATAATTATGTTAAATTAGTGTACACCATAATTATTAAATTAGATTATGAGGTATTCCCGTCCGTATTACCCCAGCCTGGAATGTACAGAAGCCGCGCTGGATTGAATGAAGCTCTCGTCGAG
>JAQGAP010001835.1:0-17710 GCA_034697805.1 Orchesella bifasciata
TTGAAGTTTAAAGACAAGAGAGATGAGAATGAAAGGCCGGCGTCTCCTTATTGCTCCTGTACTTGTCGTTCATATCTCATGATTTGCTTGTTTCAAGATATGATATGTATAATATATACGTTGTGTTGTGCCATTATAATAAAAAAATATGTAAGCAAAGTATGCACTTAAAACGGGGATAAGATGGGTATTATAATGGAAAACAACATAGTTTCACTTTATTATGAGATATGAAGGCTCTACCTCCACCACTACCACACAGCTAAACCAACACTTCACCACAACACATTCAGCAGACCACTGTGAACGTGAATTGTTGAGTTGGCGGTGGTGATGAAGATGATGATCATGATGGTTCTTCTTGTAGACTTACACCAAGCTACTGCTGCATTCCCGACGGGCGTGCATTTCTCATCCTTACGCAATGTTTTCTAACTTAATTAGCTGTCTCTTCTCCATGAAATTTAGGTTTTTATCAGCTTTCCTGATATGATACACAGTACACACACATAGGTATAAATGCCTTTTGATGCTGCTTGCTACCAAACCCTCGAACCAAATGTTATACTTTTCCACAGGCGAAAAAAGTTAGCTTGTATCTTTTTTTAATTAGAAGATTACTTTTTGATTCAGGAGGAGGTCGAAGGAATTTCACGGCTTCAAGTGATACTTTTTTATAATTCGGTTGTATCACGATACACACGATGAAAAGGATGCGATACCATGTTGTATGAACAGGATTTTCGATATGATGTGGGCTCATGTGAAATGTGAAGTGAAAAATATTTATGAATATGAAAGAAAACAAATGAACGCCCGGTCCTTTTGGTAATTATATGTACCACCGGATGCTTATGATTAGTTTGAGGGAAATTTTTATTAAGATAAGACTGTCAAATCAGAAAACTTTATTGTTATTTGAAATGTCAAAATGCCAAAACTCATAAGTGAACCTTAATGCTACGGGTAAGAAATCAAGGAGTAAAAATATTTTTTCATATCTAAATCTAGGCACATTCTAATATTCTTTCATACTACTAACTTCAAATTAATTCATACCTGGGTAATCACTATGCTTAAAAGTTAATTTAGAGTCTCAAGTTTTTTAAAAGATAACAAATTGCAAAATAACAAAATTAAGAGATTCACTTAATTAACCTAAACTAAGAAAAATGGGGTCATTTTTATAAAATGCAATAAACCCCATCTCACATTTTCTGCCTCCATCATCAATTAAACGGTAAAAATAACAACTAATTGCTAGTAAACTAACAAAAAACACATAAGAAATTATAAAAAGATTTTTCAAAAGAAAATCAAGACATTTTAGCTCCATCATTGAAGATTCATCAAATGGAATTCCTTTTCTTCAAGCCTTGTTAGCCCGAGTAGAGGGAATGAGTCCAGCAAGCTTAGCCGCATTATCAGGGTCATAAGGACGACCACTCAACTCATCAGCGATCCTTCCAGCCTCACGTAAGCCACTCAACAGTGCTCCATGAACCGTCGCCGGATAATTACGGATGGTATGCTCCCCTGTAATTACCATAAAGAATCATCAAAACTAGACCGGTAGCAACTCCCTTTGAACAATCCCACTTTCAAAAATGAAATGACTTTTACTTTCAATTTAGGGTAAATTGAGGAGGAGAGAGAGAAAAAAGCTTACCTGCAAAATACAGACGATGAGGGTGATCGCTTGGTTTCGTTGCTGTAGTTGGAGAAGGGGTCTCCTGCGGGCCACGTGTGTTGGGGCCTACAGGAGCCGCCAGCAGATCATAGTCGTTTCCAGAAGCTCCGACTGCCACAAAGGAGTATGAGCCTCTTGCAAAAGGATCGTTCTTCCAACGAGTTACCAGTGTATCTCTTGGCTGTTTTGAGAGAAGAAAAATAAACCGAATATTATTTGTACCAAGTCCCGTTAACTACATTTCTATGTAAATGCGTAGTGCATTGAATACATATCATGACAATATGAATGGGTGTTGGAAAGACGAATTATTTTTGAAAAAATAAAACTAGTATGTACCAACTTCTTTTCATAATGTCTGCAATCATGCGATAAAGGACTTTAAATGAATTGGGGGATTCTTCACTCGAGATAAGGGAATGTGCGTAAGAGCAAGTACGTATATAATATATTTGTATATGATGGGTAACCTGAGGCACACGATCCGTTCCAAAAATTGCTTTTAACACAGCAATGCATCTTCCAACGACCACATCATCGCTCACTTCTTCCATAACGGCTGCAGCATCCCCAGCTACCAGAGCAAGAAGCACTGGAGCTCTATATAAGTTCCAAAACAAGAATAATTCACCTGAAATGAGAAAAAGAGTATTAGGGAAAATGGCAGGATTTAAAATGGATTCAAAAGTTTTACGTTGCAATAACAGTAGGCGGTCAAAAAATATTATTATTTCCCCTTTCCCTTACCACGACTCTGGGTGGTGTGTGATACGTTTCCAAACAGGTTACAGTTTTGGTCCCAGAAAACCCGATCAAAGCAGAGCACAACTTTGTTGAGGTTTCCAAAACCAAGCCGCATTACAGCTTCAGTCTGTGGAAAAGAAGGTAAAATTCAATTTGCAAACTTGGTAAATCCTCACCATCACCCCACATTACACATGCCTAAACTATTGTAATTGTAGGAAAAAGCCACCAAACTTAATCGATTCCCAAATATGGAGAGAAAGCACTTTGGTTTCCTCTACATTGGAGCATACATATTTCATTACCTTCCATTCCGGTAGTTCTGGAGTGAACCGAACGGCATTGTAGGCGCAGATAGTTTTGAAATTGATGTTTCCAGTTGGGATAATTTGACCACCAAAGAAGTTGATCGTGTGTCGCAACACCCCAAGGGGTAAGGTGCAGAGGACAACATCACCTATAAAAGTTTGTTTCAAGTCATTATTTGAGGATGACAAATTGTTTCAATAAACCAAACCTGACAATGGCAGCAATCGAGAAATATTTACTACCTTTGATAACTTCGGAATCACAAGAATCCGTGTTTGCATCAGTGACAGTAACCTCCACACCCTTGGCGCAGTTGGTTTTGATCTCTCGCACAGCCGTTTGAAACTTGATGGGGACATCCTTGGACAAAGCCATTGGAACACATGAGTATCCATTCCGAACTGCAAATTATATGATAAATATTACAACGCTGTTTTATATAACTATAAAAGATATAACATTTGCATTTTGGTAAGCAACAATTCATTCGTAGCATCAGTTTAAATAATTTTATATTCCTCCACTTTTCATCCTTGACTTGTTCAAATATTGTTGGATGATAATATGCATCATAATTATGAGTCATCGTTAAATATGAGTTGGTTGAAAATTCCTTGAAGGCTCATTTTTCGCAATATGTATTTAACACACAAAACTACGCAGGTAATAATTTTAAGAAATAAAATACCTATACTCAAGAAAGCAGCGTATTTGGTAGCAATGAAATCACCAAGAAGCCAACAGTCAACCATATTTATACACCGTCGGCACTTGACTTGTGAAGTTGATGTGGAGGCGGGGTCTCGCCAAGCAGCAAGCCATTTAACCACCCAGTATGCAAATAAATGCAAGTTAACCTAAGCAAGCAGCTAGAACAATAAAAAACTGTTCATACATACATATCTTCTCTACCTGTTAACTCCCCCTTTCCTTGGAGCTACAGTGAGCCACCGACGAAGAAAGTATTAGTATTACATATTATTATCGCAAACATGACGCGGAGAAATAAAAACAACTCTTCAAATTCTGAGCAGTAGGTAGGTACACCTAACTATACATCAACTGTTAAACATTATATTTAACTTTCCAATGAGTAAAAGATGTGCACAGTTGTTCATTATCTTTAGCAAGCAAGCAACAATCCATGATGATTTGAAAATAGCTCAATAGATAAAAATAAGCAATCACATAACAGATATAATAACGTAACTTCACATAAAAAGTAATATACAAACATGTCGAAGAAAACAGGTAGGTGATGACCCATTCCGAGGTTGTAAAATCGTTCGAGTATTTCCAGTATATATATGAGAAGTCATAAAAATTAAATGACTTAATAAAAACCCTCAACAAAGCCATCCTCCTTCAAACGGTTTATTATTAGCATCGTAAACCCTGGTTAAGCCGAGCTCAACGCAAGAAAGATCATATCATCATCATCTCTCTTATTTTCTAAACCTGACTAGAAACAAAGAACATGAGCACATCTTTCAATGATTCAAACGTTCACCGGATGACTGACCATTGCTGGCCCACTTTAGTTTTTTAGGGTACATTTTCATCGTGAATAGTTAAGCTTCATCTCTCAATGCCCATGCATATTAAATTAATTCGTAAGACTAAGGAAACGTCAGCTTTTCGTGATGATAATACGGCATATAAACACAAAATTACTGTCACACACACCGCATCCCATCACCCATGCATATTATTTGATACGTGCACCGTGCAGTGCACCCACCTATGGATCACATCATCATCATATTCATGCACACTGCTGCCAATAGTAAAGTGGCTCAAGATTTTTTCATAAACTGTCAAAAAACTCTAAAAACAACAAGGGTCAGAGCCCCCAAAAAAAAAGATCCAAAATTCAACTAAAAAGTAAAACAGACTGCTGAATTCATGCATTTCATTTAAAAGCCCGTGTCAGAAAAGGTGTATAGATGTGAAATGGTTGAAGAAATACATACATTTTCATTCCATTACACTTCAGCCCATTTGCCAGCCTCCCTCTGCCTACTTAAGCTATCAAATGTTATTAGATCGACGAAGAAAATGTCAGAAAAAGTCATGAACGGACATGAACTACCTGGTTGTTTACTTTTATCTATCTTTGAGATTATTACACACACGCTAAGGAGTCCGAACCAAAACCTAACCATTGCCATTATGAATTCTACACTTTTATATTATATACTTACACACATGTGGAATTATTACTTGCCATTACACACTACTCCCAAGAGGAGAACGAGTTGAAAATATACTTCTTTCACTTTTCTCCTTCAGCTTCTTCTTTTCCATTCCTCTTTACTTCATATCATCATGCGAAAAGGTGGAGCTGCCTCAATCAAACTGGTAATTAAATAATGCCTTCCAGCTCACCTCACCCGATGAAATAACTCATAACTATAACTCTACACCTGCTTGATTCCATGAAGAAAACATATCATTTTATACATTCCCAATGAACCCGTATAACAACCAAGATGTGGCTTGTTTTATGTAAAGAAACACGTTATTTCTGTAGAGCCATAAGATTTGATAATATTCCACTTGGGCTATTTCGATGGCTGCCTACATGCACGATTTTTCTGTAAACCTCCCTAAAACATGTGTACACAGGAGAAATACAAAGATACTTCATTACTTCAAATAGATACGGACCTCAGTAGAGCTCTCGTTTTAAGGTGATCCATTCCATTACTTGTTTCATCACAATTTGACCCAAAATACCTTGTTTTTCCAAAGAAAAAAGGTTGCTAATCTGGAAGTATGAGATGATATGATGAGATGTGTGTTGCTTTGTTTGTACGGAGGAAAGAAATCAAGGAAGACATGCAACTCAAAGTAAACAACCCACATACCACCATCGAAGTCCACGAACACAACAAGGGATCCATAGGATGATGATGATGATACAAACCCGATGATTCAATGAAAAGCAACTCAGCGATGGAATGTTGAATGATCACTAATGAAAATATTTTTCGGCCCTTTAAATCCCAAATTCCTCCGCATTACCCCGACGTGACATTGTCCGCCAATGCGATGCGAACCCAATAAAAAACTGACCATGAGATTCGTAGGGATGACGGGTCTATTCCAAGTGTAATTTGACTGACAACATAAATACCAGAGCGAGGTATTTAACTGGTACTCAATTCATTTTCTCTTTATCAGCGCTGATAATCTCGCATGAGAAAAAACTGACAAAAGATTGATAATCACAATCAGAAAGGAATCAAGAGCAAACTCTGAAATATCAACGGCTAGAGAACTGCGGGCCAGCAGCAAGTCTTTCAAGTCACTCATGCATTCAAGAAACCAAGAAACGCAGAGTTTCTGTTTGTAGTCACTCATTCATTTTATCAGGGAAATGGTGAAAGAGCATCAAGCAGCTCAACAGTAGCAGGCAATCATGCATCAACCATGAAAGCGATTATCTCCACTCATTATTAACAAGTTCCAGAAAAATTACACGGTTAAAGTGGAAAAAATGCGTCAATCATGGTATTTATCGTGAGATCACGTACGGACTGTTTGCTACCACCATCACTGCCAAGTTTTTTTCCTTCTGTGGTTTGTTTACAGTAAATTGGTTATGGAGTTGAAAACTAGAAAATCGAATACCATTCAACATGCATCAACGAAAAAAAACCAACTCAGCCAACATGCATAATTGCCGTTACAGAACGTCTTTCACGAACGTTTGGATTGCACAAACAATTTTTTTTCTGCTAGAGAAATCCGTCATGCAGATGCTTCCTCAAGATATTAGAGGGTCATTACTCATTAAAATCGGAGTGATTAGAAACAAAAGAGAATTAATAGATGATGGCGATGAAAAAATCGTATTAAATAAGCGAAACGAAGGTTGTTTAGTTTAGTGATATGTGCGTTTTAGCTAAAAATGCATTATCCACAACTGTTCCGAAAATTGCTTCATCTTCTCATTTCCAATTTTAGACAAGATCTATCCATATGGACCATTATCATAAAACCTTCCCAAACATGGGTGAAATGTGTGGAAAGATTGATGCATGTCATAATAGTCTACTACTGCTATCATCATCTCAACCGTTCTTGCCTCTCCTTCTCCTAAGCAGGCACCTTTTCATTTTATGTAGCATGATGGTAGTGCGATGAAACTACTAAATGAAAATTAGTCATGTCTAAGGACATTACAAAAAAACGACTACATAAATAGCAAGTTGCTAGTTCCTGCTGTTGCCCCACTACTCTTATTACTTCCAGCCGAGCTAAAAAGGTGAGGTAACAGCAGCATTTGTCCAAAACACACATATCCACTCATGAGTCCTAGGGTCTAACCCTTCTGCTGCTGTTGTTTCGATATAAAAAAGGCATTATGTATTATTATTACACAATACAATGAAAAAAGGAAGGGAAGGAAACAATTCAAAATGGCATCCTCCGACAATCCACATCTAACTTTTCCAACCACCCATGCAGCCGTAACAGAGAGCTACCAAAACCAAGTCAGTGGAACGTCTACTTCTACTACTCCATTTGAATAACTCACGTATATACAAAATCATCTTCATACGAAATGAATGAAGTAATGGCACACCGGAAATAGAGCTGGAGCCTTTTGTCCTCTCAGCTTTCCACTGTGAGCACGTAACCGGTGGGAATATACGGGGATGTGTGTATGTCCGAAGCAATACGGATTTTGAGATGGAAGAGCAGCCAGCATTGTATAACTTTGATGGTATTATGTAGGTATGCATGCATGCAACGAGTACATTAAAAATCCAAGTCCTCCTGGATTGTAAACCTAGTCGAACTAATAATGTCATTAAAATACAAAACATAGGATATTACGTATGTAGATGAGTGGGACTATTACAATGAAGCATGTCCTATCAAAGAGCCCCTAATCTGCATACGGTACACATTAGTGACATAAAAAGTGACAGATGTTTTACGACGCCATACTACTACCACCTACTTATGAAGAGTTTTTAGTCAAAGTAAAGTATGGAACGACAAAAGAGTTACGTTACATTTCAGAGAGCAAAAGCGGCGATCAACCAGCAACGGAAAGGAGGTTCCCTGGTGACTTGTGACTCTTGAAAAAATGTCCAACTTGATACCAAAAACAATCCCAACAGTTTCCACCTTTCCTCTGAATTCATGCGGAGCGTAAGTTCAAACTGTGGACTCTCAAACCATTTAAGTGGCCCCAACAAAGCCGCATATTAGCATCAGCAAGCCCAACAACCGGTAACCACCATGTCAGATCTTGGATGCGATGTCATGTCAAATTTTGGTCTCTGCCCACATTTCACATGCCATATGCCACCGTAAACCTCAAATTAACGAAAGTCACACAACACTACTAGTTTTTCTCGTCTCGCACTCACAGCTCATAGAGCACCAAAAAATTGTAAACTACCGTGTGGACTTGTTATGGCTTTTAATGAGAGCATGATGCATGCTACAATAATTCACTACCCACATGAATATTTTATGGGAGAGGAGAGGATCGATAAACAAAACAAATAACTAAAAAATCAGCACGAGAGAGGGTCATCTCTACATAATATAATTCAAGTTCAATTTAACATAATAGCATGCATTTTAATCCATCCGTATAAAATCATTTTGGCAATGATATGCAATATATACCATCTGCCATAAATATGGGGTCAACGAGAACGTGCCACAAATCACAGGCAGAATTAGCTGTTTCTTTTGTGAAACCGAAACAAAAAACAAATTTTGAATTCGATCAAGGACACGATGAGTAGGAGAGACTCTCATATGTACCAGTAACCCAGTGTCCTTTGCTATCCAACTGACCAGAAAATACAATTTATGCAATTATCAGCTTACTCGCCGCATTTAATTTACTACCATAGCTCAAAAAGCTCAACCACCTTTTCACCAACTGATCTAGCATTAAGTATAGCTGCCATGAAAATGAATTATCCTCGCCAGAAGTCCAAAAGTCAAGTCAGCGGGATAAAAAGACATCCAACCATTCATAAAAAACAGTGAAAATGAGGTACTGAAAGCTTTACAAATTGCTGCAAAAAGGTTACTTATTAAGTGGAATGGTAATCCTGTTACATTATCACTTTACTCCGTGTTCGACCTCATAGCTATAGCAAACAACAACCATAAACCAAATCCCATTATCAAATCCGTTTTTTATCTTTCTCCTCCTGAAACACTAGTAAAAATGCACATGGCATGCACTACACATTATTTCAAAACGGATATATCATGACAAAGCCCAAGCATCATTCTTAAATGAGCATTTTTTGCTATTAATCTACACATTTCATTATACCCATTACAGCTAATAAAAAGCTGAGCCCGTACGTGTGCTTATGCCAAGGTGAACAATGAGCTGAGGTTAAAAAATATTGTTTGGTACGAAAAAAATCATCATCAGTGATGATCATCCTGTGTAAGCCATGTCATGGCATTGTTACATGCCCTTTTTTTACGATGTGTCTTGTATGCATGTACAAATGTGTGAATTCCAATGTTCATCAATGTATCTACAAGGAGTAAAAAGAGGAGAAAAAAATGTGTAAGCACAAATCTTTTTCGGCATAAGCTCTCTATAATCATCCATTCTTTAGAAAACACATCTTTTAAGCATCATCTTCATAAAAAAGGACAACATCGTAGAAGATATTGCAAATGTAAGTGGCTCTGGCGAGGCTCTACACAAGTGTTTATTTGCTGAACGAATAAATACATACAAAACGAGAAGATTGAGGGATAGAGAGAAAGATTCTTGGTATTAGGCCCAATAAGCATGACATATAAGTATGCATCTTCCTTTCGCCATCTCCACACTTAACCATCCACATAGAATAATTTGTTGAACTCTGACCTCACTTTTGAGAGTTGATTTATGGCCCATCTGCTAAAACCTATTATTCCCTCCACTTTAATTCAACTTGTTCCATTCATCCATTATGGCCAACACATCCTCCTGATCTACTTCACAACAATGCATGCACTTTATATATATACAGAAGAGGAGAGAAGACAGAAAGCCAAGGAGAATAAAAAATCTACATACATATTTTATGCGGATACTTATCATCGGGCTTGCCACATCGTGTAATCATCACTGGTATAGACATAGACAGTTTTAGCGAAGCCGAGGAGAGAATAAGAATACTCTCGATGATCATACGTGCATAGCAAATACACTCCAAAAGTACCACTTTTCTCAGAGTTCATGGAAGAGAAATGACGAATGGGTAGGATATGGCCTGGCTTTTTTTTCTTTGCCAAAAAAATCGTGGGGTATGGATTATATCCTTGCAATTTTTCTTTCAGATGCACCAGCGACCAACGTTTTTCATCTGCATGTTCACAGTTGAGGATAACTGCTTGCCTTTGGAAGCACGTTTGCATATAGCACCACCATCGGAGTATGAATTTTTACACGCATATGAATTTAAAAATGATACTGATATAAAATAGCATAATGTATATTTCTTTGCCTAAAAGTTTTAAGTTCCACACGCGGACTTGTGAAGTTCATCGATTTTATGAACAAAGAGAAAAATGAAAGGCTGTCGTCATCTGCTTATATCACATTCTTCACATTCCCTACTTTTTATATCCATCATCCCTAACCCACTTTTTCTGAGAAAATATATGATATAAAAAATGTAAATAGAATTTATTCTTCTGTCGTGCAAAATGAGGAGGAGGTAACAATACAAACAATATCTTCTATTCAAGCTTTTGGGGCGAATTGAAACACTAATTTCTAGAACTAGATTACGCTCAAACGAAAACAAATAAAGTAACGAGAATGAATGAATGAGCCATTCAAAACATTCTCCAAAGCATAAAAAATATTCTTCCGTTCCAAAAGTTATAATCCTCTCGAAACGGAACAAAAAAGTAACGAAAAATATATTACCGGGGATTGAATACATAACTAGTGTTCCTATGCATTTTATAGACACCTCTCCCTCATGTATTTCCATATTTTGCTCCTGCTGTTTAATATTCTATCAACGTAAAACACGCAACAAGCGACGAAAAAGTTTTTTCTCAGACAAAAAAAAACCCTATTACATTGTTATATAGGAGCATATCAGTACGACAAAGAGGAAGAGGAACTACCACCGTGCAGAAGATGATGATCCTGTCAGTTGCATCACAGGAATCTTCACCACAAAGCCAAAAAAAGAGAATTTCATTCTCATTCCCTCTTTCCCCATTTCATCTCGTTCTTGGAAATGAACAGCTTAGATACAACCTCCTCTCCATTTCTTGTTAGTTGAAATAAGTCTCACGTCCAAAATTTCACTAAATTACTTAAACTAACAAGATTAATACAACCAACATATATATTCTGTCTCGTTAGGACATGATGATAAATACAAACAGAACAAACCGAGGAGATACGCTACGCTTTCTTCTAGCGTAGCACAATCGACTACTAAATATACCTCCACTGCGACTACAGCTCTACCTAAAACTATACAAGCATTTTATATGAAACCGTGTGTAAATACAAACTGAGTTGTTATATGTATGTAAATGTTCACAGGATCTTGAGCCCAGATGCAACTTGGCTTTGGCTTTGGCTCTTCTTTTCGTGATGCATTTCTGTTGGAATAAACGTTCCAAAGTTGAAGACACACTCCGTTTACTTCATTAGGAGGGAAGGGCCATCAATTCTGTATCAGTAACCGCATCTACTACTACTTCGTCGTACAATCAACGACATATATATACAACATTCTATGTTTCTACAACTCATCATCTGCCCTAAAGTTTAGCTCAATTAGGAAGGGGTAATTTGTCTAATAAGGACATCTGATTCCATGTTCCAGACCTTCAAGGTCTCAACTATCCTTGTCTGTATATTATTTGTCATATGAAAGTGGCACTATACATATCATCATCACAAGTCGTTTCTCCAAATATATTAAGTGTGTATCATCTGAATTTTGAATGGCATATAAATATATATTTTGTATCTAAATCTATGTACGTAACTACCTAAAATGTTGGATAATTATATCAGGAACATGGCTTCCTCTGATTTCCTTAACCATTCTTATCCTCCCATCCATTCAGCATAATAAATCGTCCAATGAATTACTACCAATGTTTTGAGTATTTTTTTGTCCAAAATTCTTGAGATAAGATACGAGTCCTTCTGAGTGAGCCAGTCAATTTCAATGCAATCAAGATAAGGGTAGTTGATAATTGAGCAATCTGCTTGCCATTCGTTCCAGAAGGTCAGGAATTTTTTTGAATGAAACAGGTAAACCTATTATCAAGACTGGGATTGGGACTGGTAATATTTAATTCTTTTCATAACAGATGTTTATAGGCCAAATTGCTTTCACGACACTTTTCTTTACCCATTCAATTCCACAACAGATGCTAATGCCAACGACCAACCTACTGATCCTATTCATTCTACAATCTACAAACAAACTATAATAATATGTAATGCAATTAAAGACAATGGTGGTAAAAGTGGCATTATACTAGACGTTATGCAACATCCTTGCAGAGATAACGTCCTTTCTGATTTTGACACAAACCCAAGTCCCACAAAACTCAACTGATAATGGAAGTGAATCAAAGAAAATTATTTGTGTTTTACTGGGTCTACATCCTCCGTATCTAATGACACCTCCTCTTTTCGTAGAGAAAAGTGATAAATGTCAGCAGGCAACTACCTTCCCGTACCTGTCAGCCTAGCACATGGGAAGCGTAAGGAAAATGGACATTTGAAAGCAAGAAAAACAAGGGGAGAACTGATAACGTCACTCAGCCCACAGTAGCAAAGTAACCGCAGATGAAACTCCAGAGAGGAATGCTATCATTTTCAAGTGGAGCTCATTCGTACATACTTCAAATTGTCAAATGAGTAGCACCGTGAATCCTGCCACCTTTTGTTTTGTGGAATCCAAAAACGGAACGGTGACAATGTGCAGTGCAATTAGTAGTCTTCTACCATACCATCAACCTTCACCATACCACAAGACAAATAAGAAGAGTAAGCATAAAAGCAGAACAACATAACATAAGAGAGAGAGAGGAAAAACTGCTTTGTGTCCTTTTAAATCAAAAGGAGAGAAATGGATTCATTCAGCTCACACACATTTCCAGATTTTCCAGCACAACAAAAAGGATGTGATACGAATTTTACCTGGCTGGGATGTCGTCGTTGAACATCGAGTCATCACTTGAAATATGCTGCTCTTGTTCTGCGTATTTGTAACAAATGGTAGATGCGAGTTTCAAAAGTACATTTTCAGAAAACAGATCAGCATTGAAGTGAAGTTAACAACATGCTGACTGAGCGAGAGACGAACGAGGGGGATAAAATTTATGTAAATTTCTAAAAAGACATGAATGAAAGACGTACATAATGCAAGCCATCACTTGCACTTAATCAAAATCAACCCCTTAATTTGTAATGAGGTGAGACCAGCCCTTTAATATATAAATTTGTAGCCAACATGAATCAAAATGTGCATCACATTTAGTTAGAGACCAAACTCCCAAGGAAAAAGCGGAGGGGTTAAAGGCTTATGAAGGTTTATTTGTGAGCACCCAAGAAAAGCGAGCGGAACACATCCCATAAAATCCTCTGGATGAACAGGCGGCATCAATCCTAATTAAAGACGGCTTTCCCAAAGGATTAATCGCCACTATTTGTGATAGTGTAAATATTTAGCCACCAACTTAAAGGGAATTCGTTTTATAATGAAATGGATGAATTCAGTCTACAACACTCACTCAAGCTTTTTTCATCACACTCTTTTACACATTTACTTACAAGGGCGGCCGAAATTATTCCCTTTAAAGAAACTTGAGGACATCCACACGCAGAGGTTAATTTTGTTATTTTTTACTCTGATTCTTCAGGTAGAGAAGTATCGTGTTCAACAACGCAGACTTGAATTTTTGGGAAGACGGTTTGGTTGACGGTAAAATGAAAGGGAAGGATATGCGGTGCTCTACATCAACATGATAGCATGTGCATTGTGATTTTGTAATTGTAATGCGGATGATATTACGCATTTTTTCGTCGGGTGAAGCATTCCTGCAATTACAGACGCGTAAGTATATGATGTAACGGTGTGCTCAAAACTGATTTGTTAAACCCTTACAGCCTGATTATAAAAAACGACAACAAGAGCAAAGGACAACGACAACTCTTGAAAGCTCAAGTAAGTGAATGAAATGATACACATTGGGACAAAGGATTGGAATTGTAGCTTACATGAGAAAAAACCATATTTAAAAAAGGTTCATGAGTAAATAGATGGTATAATGGATGTGTGCATTACATTATGCTGGGTTGCACAATTCGTTCCTCAAATCACACAAAAAAACTGATGACGACGATGCCTAATGTCTCTTTTGTGAAGGAGGACTGTGTCACCTGGCCTGGTTGAAAGATGATAACCCGTTTTCCTCTCGCTCATAAAATAAAGTTGGTAAAAAAACGGTCGTCTCCTTTGAAGAATTAGATGACAGTTACGTTTGCTGAAATTGAGATCAGGTAGGGAAGGGAAGCGGTAAATGATGACAAGCGACAGTAATTTCATCATCAAAATGTCTCTGACAAACATTAATTTTCGGCTGATGTGATATGTCAAATGATGAATAGCTTTCTTGCAGCTAATTACGGGAATTGCCATCTTTCCTATGCATTTGCAAGGATTAAGAAGAGATCAAGCAGAATTTCTTAAGAAATCTTAATAATTAATATTAATAGGGAGTATCTGAAATACTAAACCGGAAAATGTTCAGCAATGTCTCAACATTTAAAACACGCCTCAAGCTTCCTAGTCAGCTAGTCCGTATAACTCCATGTTTTTCTATTTATTAATCCTTAATGGCTGAGTTTACTATAGGCTGCCAAACCCAAGCTCGATGAGCACTTTGAAACTGTGCTAGCGTAGCAGATTCAGTCTCCATTGCCCAACACAAGACTAATATATCATTGAGCGTAAACACAGTACCAATTAAAACTGGACATTGCCTGCATACATGTTAGCCCTGTCCGTTTAGAAAAATAATTGATTAATTCTTCTTTCACTACTTTGTCTGCTGTTGGTTTGGTAAAGATAATAATACGCGTTGAGAGATGAATGTTCATTGAGAAAATAAAGGAACGCAAGTAAACTCGCCATTTCTTAAAAAAAAATTGTTTTGGTTGTTTGTGCTCACATCCTATCTAGCTGCTGGCTCATGTTGACACTGAATATCCCTGAGTCGTACTACTCGTAGTACTATAGCTTTACACAACAGACAAACAGTCAACCTGAAAGACGTCCATGATGAATTGCGGCTGCAGCACATATTTATTTATTGCTCAATTATTTGCGACCTCTCAAGTGTTTCATCATCTTCACATCACCACAGTACATTCCCACATGTTGCTTCCTCCTATCCTATCTTTTTCTCAGCGTTTGCTTTGTTAAGACGTTTCGTTTGCATTAACACAGGATAATCACGATCACAGCTTTGCAAACACAGTTTCAAATGCCCATCCCGGATTTTTCTAGTCTTTCTTTCACTTCAAATCTTTCTGGCTCATCTGTGGCTGTTGGCAATTTAATTTTTGCTGTCCGCATCGTATCTCCCAAGGAGAAGAGAATAGATGGTAAAAATCATTCAAACCTAACCGAAAACAAAACTACTCCAATCCAATATATTCTAGTTGAGTGCAAGCATCCAACCAATATCCTATTCAATTTCTGGCAAAAACACATTCAACATAAAGGAAGCCTATTAACTTTCGCCTCAGAAAAACGAGAAGCCAACGCTGAGCATTGAAGCTGATTGAGCTGAAGAAATGAAAGAGGAGACAGATCCAATCTAGTGAAATACAATGCAGCACGAAAACTAGAAACCTCCTTATAAATTCTTTAATGTCAACCTACATAAAATAATGCAGGTAATATAGTCGCGTAATAATGTAATGATATATATGACATTTAGCCTGCATTATATGATCTCTAAAGTGGGTATCATCTAACACCACCACGCATTCTCCCATCCCATCTGTTGTACGCAGAGTAAGAAATGTAGCAGCTAATAAAAT
Source organism: Orchesella bifasciata (assembly GCA_034697805.1). Classification (NCBI taxonomy): domain Eukaryota; kingdom Metazoa; phylum Arthropoda; class Collembola; order Entomobryomorpha; family Orchesellidae; genus Orchesella; species Orchesella bifasciata. The sequence goes on from JAQGAP010001835.1 coordinate 15,837, forward strand.
ATTCCTAAAAATCCAAGCCGTGTGTCCTCCTCTATGACCGAGAGCAGTTTTTCTGTCATTTGCAGGAAAAAACGATTAATTTTATTTTGAAGAAAGTAACATGATTATATATACTTATAGCCAATATTACATTGGTAATATAACATGAGCCCATTTTTGTCAGTTAAGTGATGATAACGCTCCTCTGTGAAGAGGAGCATGTATGTATGATGCATTCATTCGTCAAATTCAAATACTTTAAACTTGTCCCTGCATTTGGTAAATAAAAAACCAGCCCTATGGTCACATAATACCGGCTGCAGTACAGCTACAAGAATAAAATGAGCATGACTAATTTTTTATCCTTGTCAAACGCCAAGAGAAAACAAATTGGAGGTCCATAATCCCAAAGAGATACAAACAGATAGGGAGCAAAACAAGTAAATTGTTCTTTCTCTCAAAGCTCATATTATATTCCGTTGTTATTACTCACTTCTTCCTCCGGTCTAGCCCAGTCTTTTTGCAAGCAATGCAATGTCACTGTCATTGATCTCACACAGTTTGTAAACACACATGACAAACAGGATGTAGCAAGGTAGCCACAAGAATAAATTATGTGGAAAACATAATTCTGCAATATTTTAATTAGGAAGTGCTTTCGATTGACATCTAGCCCCAGTTTGTTGGTTTTGTTATCGGATTTCCCATTTACAAACAGTACAACCGTTCCCAATGATCAATGACTTTTTGCAAAGGATAAAATATGAAGAAGCAAGAACACGTCATCTTGAACAAAGTGTTAGAAAGTTCTCCCATTAAATCTTATATTCTTTTCATTGAAACTACAAAAGAAGCAAATTTTTCGATGAACAATACATATTACGAGGAGAAACCTGATTTGAGAACATGAATAAACTGAGTTAGTCCTAGAGTTGTAAAACATATGACAACTACGTAGCTCGACATTTTCATGTGTCCGTCTCCGATTGAGAAGACCAGACCAGGCCATCCCATTCTATTATTTGAGCAAACATATATTACGTAGACACCTGTCATTTTTGCAAGAACAAGCCCATTCAATAACGTACGTAACAATTTTCAGTAGAATGTGGGGAGGTGTATAATATAACAATTTAGCCATGAACTTTGAAGAGCAAAGTCAAATACAAAAAGACAAATTCCGCAGAAGCATAGCCTATGCAAAACTACACCGAGATTGGGATCGAAATATTTTTTAAAAAGCGAAATACATGTCGAAATATAGCTGAAAAGCTCGTAAAAGCTAAGCTCGCATTATGCATGCATACCCCACAACGCATTTATATGTCAACTACAGCCTCTACAAGATCCAAATCTTTTATTCATCTGAATTCAATCGAATATGTCATCAATTTATTGAGGATTCAAGAAGAAGGAAGGCAGAGTCAGATAAAGAAAGCGATAAAGGCAGCTATATAGACAGGCAGTAGTTGTAATGGGGAGAAGCAGCAAGGGTAGAAAAATTCCAGGAACAAATTTTGTTCACTGTTTTATGTACTTTTTTGTGCCATCATCGTCATCTTGATCATCACTAGAAAAGGTAAAGAAGAACACTTCACTCCTCACTCACTACTTTCCGGATCGTGCTGACTGACTGAAAGAGATATATAATGTTGTGAATAATACAGAGCACACTTGAAAAGTAACTGAATCAGAGCAAATTGAAACATTAGTATTCAGCACAGATCTCCTCTCACCTACGACGTCCGCCCAATGACGAAAGCAGCCAGGTAGGTAGGTAGAAAAGTAGCAGTGGATAGATAATATACCTAATGTATGTTATAGATTTCTTGGATAACTCTGTACACTGAACATTGAAACTTGAAGAGGTCTCGTCCAAATCAACTCCGGATTAT
>JAQGAP010001836.1:0-17710 GCA_034697805.1 Orchesella bifasciata
TATCTCCTTCCATTTGAGCTGTTCAGCAAGGATGGCATTATTATCGGATCCTTAAAATGAGACGAGAGTTCTTGATCCGCAATATCTTTTCTAAAAGTCAACTAAATTTACTTATTGAATAATTATATCATTTTGTGGTGTTAAAATTGTTGTAGTCACTTACAAGGATTTCATATTATTTCAATACTTGAGAACCGAAAACAAATGTACAGCCTTGTCTTCGTTGGCATTTTAGAAAAAGGGGATTTGAGCATTCCACAAGGCGTTTTCTTGGATTTCACTCATTTCCAGTCTCAGTGAGACTGTCTCACAAAAGCCTGCAAAAGTCTATGGATTCTGATTGAGTAATTCTGGTACTCTGTGTTGATCACAGAAAATTCCATAAGCTTTGAGGTCTCCAGAGAGTAGCAATTTTGTGGGTATTTTATCAAGCTGGAAGTAGGCCAGAATGTGGAGCAAAAATGTTGCGTATTTTCCAATATCCTGAGTTTCAGAAATCCGATCCATTGTCAGCCTAAATGTGGTGTGAATAGTTTTTGTGTGGCGGTGAGAAGTCCTGGACACAAAAAGGATTTTCGATGTAGACTTTTGAAGTTCCAAATAATGTCCAATTGCACTTGGTTGCAATTTATCTTCTCTATTTATGTGTGATATCACTTGAGAAAGCGCCAGTGGAAAGCATTGAAGCGTTTTGATAACGTTTCGTCGGTTTCTGTATTCAGTTATATAACAGCGCCCACAAAATGCTGGCAGTAAATACACTCGTGCCAGTTCTGATTTTCCGATTCCTCCCAAACCCACAATCGCTACTTTTCTTGCATCCAAAGTTCACGAATTTTGTTGTTGAAATTTGTTATGTAGATATCTTAGCTGTGCTTTTTCACCAGTACGGAGATTACCAGGATGCGAAACGTCGAATTGGAAATCATGCGGATTGTTGAAAAAGTAGAAGGGTTCATTCAAACCCATTATAATTGGAGGATGTTGGATAGCATTCCCACAACTAGCAAATTCTTTGAGAAGTTTTTGAACCTTGAGAATACAGAAGTGGATATAGAAATATATTGATGTCTTATATGGTGAACGTCTAGCAAAAAATGAATGAAAATACACTACTGGCAAGGCGTTACCTCAAAGAATAATTCCAGCACTGATGTGTTCCATTCCGTCATCATAATTACATAAGTACCTAATAATAATACGAGCCACAATCTTCATCTCTTTCCGCTTCAAACGTCGGAATAAATGCCTGCTTAAATTGAATCCTCCATTATCCTGATAAATCACCCTCTGTGGCTTTTCGAGCTTCAAGCCCTCCGTAAGATCTACTTGCACTTCAGAAAACAAATTGTAAATTTACACTTTAGAAAACAAAATACATTTAATAAAATGTAAATGACTTTTCCAATGTCAGTCAAATTACCTGCACATATATATGTATCGGGTTTTATAACTTTCACATCCATATCCCGTTCTTCACCAGTTACATGCTCCTGTAACTCTTCTGGCAGCTGTGAACAGTCCATTGTAATCACTATAATCTGTTAGAAAAATTATTAGAATATAATCTGCTCTTTAACCAGTAATGATTGAGAACGAGATGTATCGCTCTTTCTCATACTTTGGTTGAATGAATGGGAGAATGGTGATATGATGATCCTTCACTAGCCTCATTTCTGTGGATTTTAAATAAAATGAAAATATTTTACAGTGTTACAATCTTCTTGCACAGATGACTGCATGTTGATGTTTTCTACAAACCGACACACCAAAAGTGTTCATAGCCATGCATTTACTTCACCCCACGTTTGACGTGGATGGAAATGAGAAAAAGCTCACCCATTGCGTTAAATAGACGATGAGGATTTTGGATGAGTACAATATCCTTGTGATGCTCTCGCGTTATGTGAGCTTGATTCTGGTTCTGCACCTTAGCGTTTCCCCTTAGCTTTGCTCCTCTTTGGTCTCTGGCTTCACAGCTTACTTTTCACCCGTAGCTGAGCTTAGCTCTGAGCTCAAGCAAATGAACAGAGTAAAATGAAAATGTATGTAAGGCTGCTGATGATAAGATGAGTTTGTGTACGTTTCACTCATACTCATGAAAAGTTGCGGCTTACTATGTTCAACGTCAAATCTACTCCTTCTGCTTTCGTTGATAAAGCTTCTAATTATGTTATATCTATTACTTTTTGCTATGTTGACTAAATTTGCCTATCGTATGCGTAAAGATGGGAAAGAGAATACTGCAATTGTATGTGTCCATTTCGCAGCACAAAATAAACTGCATTGCAAAGCAACATAAAATGCTCATAGTCATGACATGATGTAGTAAGTTCAATTAGTGAAAAGTCGAATGTATGCAAAATTACAATTAAATTCCAACGCAGAAATTTTTCCTCAAATAAAAACTAGTAAATTTAGTTCCACCAGTTTATTACGAATGTGATTTCACACAAATAAAAGGTAGTTTTATTAACAGTTGTAGTCCAGCCAAATGGAAAACCTTGGGGAGAATATCATTTCAATAAACTCTTTCAAAACTGGACCAGTAGAATACTTATTTTTAAGACGCAAAACATTTACAACCATACGTCTTGTATAGTTTGTTAAGATACCCGTAATGTCCGATTATAGCGATATGGAAACAGTTAAATAAATATGATTTGCAGAAAGAAAAATATAATGCATTATTTCACAACGTTACAACTTGTTATTGCCTTCCATCATCATCTTCATCATCCTCCTCCTCGAATTCAATCAGCGTATCCAAATCACTCTGTTGCAAATGTAATTGGAGATGGTATAACTTGTTTCCTCTTGTCATACGCAATTCGATTATTTTCTGGGAAGACCTTGTTCCATATAAAGTTTCCATCCATGTTGTTAGCAACTGCTTTGTATGCTTGCTTCAAACTGTCGGATTCCGGTTCTCCATCCAGTCGTCCCACGAGAATTACAGCATCAAGTTCAATCAATTTGGCCAACTTCCAAACTAGGTTTTGCACCTTTAGAATAGATCTGCTATCTTTAACAACAGCAAATTTCTTCTTTTCATCTTCGTTTGAACGAATGATAGTTAGGCAGGTACTGTGAGTAGTCGTTACACGCTCCATACACTGTGTTACCACAAATGTCACTGGTTTTGTCGTTTTTTTCATAATGGTTCCTAGTTGCTTTGCGACACCCGTCAGGCACTTGTTCCTCACAATGAGATAGTCTGTAGACTCGGGATTCCTCTTTACAATCCTCTCACGCTGCTTCCGCTCGTTGTAGCGGAGGGTGGATGACAACCTAGTTAATTATAATATATCGGTATTATTGATTATACTAAAATGACAATTGTTAACTAAAAAAATAAGGTGATTAATGTTAAAACTAATTAAATACGTACCATATAGCATGTTCTGTTTCAAACCAATTCGCTTCAGCTCTCGCAACATGAACAGTGTATAAATCTGGTTTTCCTACTATTATCTTCCAGAATTCTTCATATTGCTCCTCTTCTTCGAAAATAAAATGCCCTTCTCGCAAAGCTGGAAGATCTGAAACCAGACTGTGGAACATTTTCGTGTTGGATTCTAGTCTGATGATAGAAAAACGAATTTAAAATATCAATATTAGCTATAAAATCACGACAGACTTTGTGTTGCAAAGAAACAGTACGCACACACAATATACACATGGATCCAGAACAACAACAATAAACCGTGTGGCTGTTTCGCACCAAGAATTCTTCCTTTGTACAATTGTCTCACGTTCCTCCTTGCGTTTTATCCTATACTCTATCCTCTGCGTCCATACATTATCCTCTGTGCATCCTGTGTGTTATCCTCTTGGTATTCATGTGCGTCCTTGTATTATCCTCAGTGTATCCTCTTTTATTTAATACAATCATTCCAGTTGGTAATTATTATTGTTCATCTAAGAAAGGACAGTGACCGTCGACCGTAATGTTTAGAACGGGGAAAGTTTCGTTGTAAACTCAAACAGTCGCTTATCTTCTTCTCCCTCTTTTCTCTTCCAGACACACTTTACATTGAATAGGCTTCAGTAGCAGCTTCTGGAAATGCATTTAATACGTAAAAACGACAACGACTAGTGTTTTTATAGAATTAAGTGTCTAACATGTTGCAACAACAGTGATAATGTGGCGTAAGACTTTCAAGCGTCAGCACAGGATCACTCCTCAAAGTTGGGAATGACAATGATGATGAACAAGACATATAAATATCCATAATTGTCTGTAATGCAGTTTCTATTATAAACTGTCACTTGAACTGCATGGAATTTCGATAGGCATTGAATCGTTTACTCTTCTCCTCCCCATTCTCCATTTCTTAAAAATTATCCTACCAGACCCCGCCTCCTCATGATCCATATCATGTCCGAAATCAACTGTAGTAATAACTTTCAGCTTGGGAAGTAGCTTCCAATATTGTTTCTCAGTGCGCTCAAACGTTGTCCAGACATCAACATCAGAATAATGGATCAACTCCAGTTTTTCTACCGCACGGAATCTTGGTTTGAGAAGACTGTTTAACCCCAGCATTTTGGTTCCCTGGTTTTGAACTCTGATCGCAAGCTCCTTCACTTTATGGAAATTAACAACTGCTCCATCATTTTGTCCCAACTCTCCGATTTTAGATGGTATCCAGAGGTACTCCAACGTTTTTGAAAAGCTCTCAATCAATGGAAGCATAAGCCCCACGCTGTTCTCATCTCCAACATGACTTTTGATCATGATGTGGCTCAACTTCGCCTCCCGGGTCAGCTTTAGAATAGCTGTATTGCTAGAGTCGACCTTGAGCTGCTTCAACTTCCCAAACTGAATAGTTTTTCCGAGCTTTTCAACATATTTCAAACTTAAATACTGGTTTCCTGTCACTGTCAACCCGATTAACTGATTGCCGTATTTTTCAAGAATCCACAAAAGTTGTTTGGGTTTCAACGCCCCGCAGATACCGTATCCAAGAGAATCGCAACGAAGATGGGTGAGATGCTGGAGAGAAGGCAATGCAGATACGTTCCAATTGAAAGACTCGCCACCATGAAATTGTGCAGCTGTAAGGGTCAACGATTTCAGTTTGGGAACATGAAAAAGGAGCTCTGCAAATTGTCTGACGTGCACTCGATAACCGTCCAGCACCAAGTTGGTGAGGAAATGACCGTAATTTACGAAAAATGGATAGATTTCTAGCTCTTCCAGGTTCTCTGGAATGCCGCTGAGGTGACACTCCTGAGGTCTCATTCCAAATCGTAAGGAAGAGGAAGGAAATGGATTTTGTGATAGTTTTTTGAATAGTCCAGGTGGAGAAAATATGTGGGAGTAGTTTTCTGCTCGAACTGGAGTACCGTAGTCTGGGGCAATGAAAGATTTCATTAGATTGATGGTGATTGCTTGTTGTTCTATAAAAGTTTTCCCCTTCAGATTTCGAGGGTTGAGCTTTATCCAAAGAGCTGGAATAAGAGTGTCCAAGCCTAGAATACCGTCGGATTTGTGATTATGCCACTTGGTGAAAAATGAGAGTAGCTTTTGCTCCATTATTTCACTCAGCACAGCTTTCCATTGAGAGTGCACTAGTCTACTGTTGAGCAAGTCTGTTCCTTCCAAGTTTCTCAAAATCCTTTTCAAAATCTTAGCAGGCAAACTCCAGATAGTTTTCACACTATGTTTCAAATTTCCTCTTGTTGCAGCGTTTGTTGTCTCATTCTCCACTTTAATTGGTGCAGTGTCGTTTGGTAATGTTATTTCCTCTCTGATTGTATCGTTGTTATTTTCTTCATCAGGGTCAGAGTTCAGTTTAACAGAATTGGCTTCGCTTTCTCCATTTCTTTCTTTTGTCAATGGCTCTTGAGTAGCCCTTCCTGTTTTGCTGACCCCCACCTTCTTTCTCATTCCAACCGCAGCCGCTTGCTTAGTATTTACTGTTGGCTGCAGTGTCGAACGAGCCAAGCTTTCTGATTCTTCCTGTAACTCGGTTTTTACACGGAACTCTGGCCCCACCACTACCTCCATCTGGACATTGAACAGTAACTCCTCTTGAAGCTGCTTGTCTTCAATTATCAATGGAGCTGGTGGAGTTTCCTCAAAACCTGAATTAAATTTTTTTATCTATTAAAAATCTAATTTCATTTTTAGGGTATTAGTTTAGCTTGAATTTTGCATACCATCCAAGACCTCCTCTCGAATTTCTCTCCACACAAGTGAGTCCACATCCAGCTCTTCATCTTCATTGCTCGTTGCAATAAATCCCTTCAGCTTATCTTTCAGACGTTTTGCCTTCTTTTCCAACCTCGCAATTTCCCTTCTTGTCGTGTTATAATCTTCCACTAAAACTTTGCAAGAAACACACACTTTGACCCAGAACTCCGGGCTAAATTGTCCATCAAAATGAGCAAGAAGTTTGTAGCAAGTCTCCTTACGAATATCCAGAATATTTCTCATAATGTTTATCGCTCGCAACTGCCTAGCCAAAATCACATCTTCACAACCAAAGGAATTGAGTTCCATTTCCTCTTTGATTCTCACCAGCTCTCCACGTTCAATAACGAAAGCTGGTGGACACTCCGTTGCGCAAAAGATGCAGAGCATTTGCGTGCATTTGAAACTGGCAACAATTGGCACACTGTCATTCTCCCTATGACAGTTGTCACTCGAAGTTGAAATATTTTCGTTCATTTTTAAAAATTTCAGAGAAATGGCTCAAAAGATATTTTTGCTGAATTCCATCCCAAATGGCGAAATTTTTAAAATTATGTTGCTACTCTCAAAACGAAACACTTTACTCAAGTTTTGAGTCATTGACTTCCTGACTTGACTCGAGTCAAGGAATGGGCAGAGTTTCCGCCTAGAAAACATGCTTACTTTTTTGTTTCATCTCCATAATGCATAATATACACATGTGAGTTATCTCCTTTGTGAGACAACAAGTTGACTTTGATACTTCTGGATACATTGCATAGGACTGTATTGAGAATGAGACCACAATGTGCTCAACTGTGTATTATGCACTGAGAAAAGTTGGTAAAAATGAATTTAGATTACAATTCCCAGCCATGCATTCATAAATGATTAAGTGTTGAGTTCACGAGTATTTTTGTGAATGGATGTTCATAAGACTTTAGTGATTATAATACCAAAGCTGGACTAAAAGTGTATGGCTACTGAATTGTAAGAAATGTTGCAACAAAGAAGTCATGTAAAAGCGTCAAGTGTATTAGAGGATACGAATAGAAGGCAGGGAAATATACAATCATCATTGTGCCTTGATTCCATATGAAAGGTCTCGTGCACAACCTTTTTCTCGCATCAGCCACCGGTTCTTGAAACCTTGGAATAGTGTGCATGGTATGAAGCCCTTCACTAAAACAATAAAATTCATTCATACTCCCTCGCTCAAGCTGTATCGTTAGAACTGTAAAAACAAAAACTCTTACTACTCTTGAGAAAGAGAGAGAGAAGAGAGGGCTTTATTTATGACTTTATTAATGTGGGTCGAGTTCTTCCTGATCTCAGTCTTATATATCATACACATGTCTCCATTCTCCATGAATATTGTTACGACTACCAGGAAAAGGGACATTGGAATGGGAAAAGGATAAAATCTTGGGACAGGAAGGTTATCTTTTTCAACTAAATGTACGAAACAGAACTTTGTATTTGAAATGGTCACTGACTTGAGCTTGAGATGTAAATGTAATTTATGTTTTTCATTCCACGTTTCCCTTGCATGATGATGAGAAACGGAGCTTTTTCCTGGTTACTCGAGTGCAACGAAGGCATAATACAACCTACTCGTTCACAATTTCACACACGATGCAATGAGTGTGTGAAACGATGAAGCGAAAGGGATAGGTCTCCACACCATCCCCTAGAAATTACACGTGTTGTGACAACAACGCCTGAAACTAAATATAAAAAATGACCATTTTCTTACAATAAACCCCTTTCTCCGTACTCGCGTCTAAATACTTTCACCGGAAGATTTGTTTGTTGGAGCCCTTCCCGTGTATTTCTGTTGTCTATAAATCTAAATCTTGCATTTGCATATTGAAATGTGGAATCAAGAGATAATATGAGTAAAGCAAGCATTGAATTTGTGTGTTCAATATCCAACAATACAATTGACGGTTTGACATATATATTGGTTGTGCATAGCATTTTCAATTCTCGTCATATCCTCATGCATACCACCCTGAAGTTTTATAATTTGACTTTTTGTGAATTATAGTAACTATTGCTAATGAAAAAGTGCAAATTTCCCCTTAAATTTACTATGTATGATGATAAACTATTGTATGACCTTTGTGACAAGTCGGAAAATGCTCAGGGAAATGGATGGAGAACAGATGGGAATGGACCTTCACGCAACGTGAGATACCATGTTTGAGAAGGAAGCTCATATAGAAATTAACAGGCCTTTATAAATTGAAAATTTGAAAACTATCCTTCATCGAAGTGGGTGGTTTTGGATTGGGAAATGCTGGCTAAGCAAGCATATTAACTTTAAATATCAGCAAAGCAAAATGTAATTGAGATTTTTAAGGGAAACACCAAGCACGCATGCATCGTTTCAATAATATATCTGTAATTGTCCAAAGAACAAGTTGAAACTATTGAGAGTTGAGAAGCGAGTTAGTAGGGAGCAAGAAAGGGTCTCTCATTCAACCTTTTTCTCGCACCCATCAACGATTCTTGGCCTTCGGAATAGCGTGCAAGTGTATGCAGCCTGTTGTTCCTTTACTAAAAACAATAAAACTCATTCATACTCCCTCGCTCAAGCTGCATGGTTAAACTGCAAAAATTATTATCACTCTTTAGAAAATAAGACAGGGAAGAGAGGGTTTTATTTATGGCCCTATGTGGCATGCGTTCTCCCTGATCCCAATTCTTATCTATCCCACAAATGTATCCAATCTGTATGAAAACTGTCATAATGCTCTAGTAATACCAGGCAAGTTGTGCTTTTCAGGATAATAAAGGCGAGTACTTTTTTACTTTGAAAAATTTCTTCACTTGAGCTTGAGATGTATTGTATGTTTTTGGTTCCACGTTTCCACTACATAATGATACAGCAGCTACAGGAGAAGGAGCAGCTTTTTCCTGTGAACGAGAGTGCAACGAAGGCATACAGCTACCCTTTCACAGTTTTATACATGCAGTGATTGTGTGGAACGATGAAGGGGATGTTTTTCAGTCTGCACACCCACACCATTCCTACAAAGCTAGTGTTGTGTTTCTCGTGATTTTATCTGACTGCATTTTAACACCAAATAGCGAGCAAGACATGCAGTTTTGACTGCATGACAAAAATCAGTAGTCGATGGGGATTGTTGAATATTTAAATTTTCAAAACTTCATCCATACTACGCAGAATGCCGAAAATGCGGAAGATGCGGAAATCAACGGTTTCGGAACCAGGACCCAATAATTACCGCACAAATGATGTTCCCCCACAGGTATTTTTCTAACTACCATAATAATAGTTAAACGTGATAGTTGTTATTAAATTCCCTACAATGCTCATTGAGTTAAGGTGTTTTTTGAGCAGTAAATATTCAGCAATAACTTCCCTGTCCTTAGTTTTAAGTTGGGGGCATGATAAAAAGTATATCCATTTCTATAAAGCAATTTTATCTGTTTTCTCCCACATAGAGAACGTATTTGCGCAGAAAGTGCAAATCTAGACGTACCAGTTCCAATCAGGTTGCCCAGTCAGACTCGGTTGCAGACGGTACTAGAAAATGGACAATCCATGATGTTCCTCCAGAGGTAACTTTTAATTAAAAAATTATAATTTGATATACAAAATAATTGAAATGTTAGTCACCAAATTTTGCAGTGTTTCTATACTATTATAATTTTTTATTTCAGATTTTGGAAAGGATTTTGGATAACTTGGAAGGAAAGGACTTGCTTAACAGTCGTCTCGTCAATTCCCAATGGAAAGCGATGTTGAATCGTATTATGGAGCAAAAACTACTCTCCTTTTTCACCAGTTGGCACACTGAAACCAACTACAGTAATTTGGACTTGGACACTCTCATTCCAGCCCTTTGGATAAAGAGCAACCATAAAAATCCTGTGGGGAAAACTCGTACAAAAGAACAAGCACTCGCCATCAAACTCCTGAACTCTCTCCCTGTTCCAGCCGATGGTGTTCGAGTTCGAGTAGAAAACTATTCCAAACTGTTTTCCTCACGTGGAATATTCGGAAAAGGATCGCAAAATCCGTTTCCTTCCTCCTCCCTGCGATTTGGAACTTCGGAGTTTCAACACAAAGCCATTCGAGACGGCAAGGTGGAAATCTACCAATTTTTCAAGGATTATGGTCACTTTCTCACAACCTTGGTGTTGGACGGGTATCGGGTGCACGCCAGCGAGTTTGCAAAGCTTCTTTCACATCTTCCAAATCTGAAGTCGTTGACGCTTGAAAATGTGCGATTATACGGGAACGAGTCTTTCAAATGGAACGCATCAACGTTACCCCCTCTCCAGCATCTCACTCATCTACGTTGCGATTCTTTTGGACACAATTTTGACATCATGTTGTCACCAAGACCATATTTGTGGATTTTTGAAAAATACGGTGACCAGCTGGTAGGATTAACAGTGAGTGGACGCCCCTTCTTATCTTGGGACTATTTTAGAAAGCTCAAGAAAAACATTCAATTCGCAAAGCTGAAGCAGCTCACGGTCGACTCCAGTAATGCAGCTATATTAAAACTGACTCAGGGGGCGATGTTGAGCCACATCATGCTCAGATTTTATTTGAGAGCTGAGAACAACCTGCAGGTCATGTTTCCATGGATTGAGAGCTTCTCCGAAACGCTGGAGTACTTATGGCTGCCGAATAAAACCAGAGACATTGTACAAAATGATGGGACACTGATGAACTTCCCTAAAGTCAAGGAACTACTTGCAATCAGAGGCCCGAGTCCGTTTGTGAATTGTTGGGATTAAAAAGTTCCAAGGAGGTTTAGAAGCGTTCCGATATTTACCCTGCATAAAAAAACTTGTCGTGAGAATGCTGTCTAAATAGTAATGTTATTTTAATAATATTTTGTAATCCTAATGAGCATCAATGAAATAAATGTTCAATGCTAAAAGTTATTCGTATCAAAAATGCGTAAAAATTAATAATAATATATTATTAACAAGTCAAGCATAGACATGGAATATGGATTTGACTTGACTTCCACCAATTTTACTTCATAATACACACTACAAAAATTGAGCAGCATTGCTACCAATGTCTCCCGGATCTATATCAATCTCTTTGCAGCACTTCACAAGTTCTTCTTTGGTTTCTGGCTGGTTGATGACACCGTCGATACTCAGGGACAATGGGTCTTCTTTATATGAGCGTTTAGCAAATTTCGGTACCTATATTCATAATAACAATACCGTCAATATACATTCAATTCACAATTTGAGTAAATGATCATTATAGATAGAACTGCAGACTATTACTTGTAAGTCAGTTGACAAGCATCGCATGTGTAAGGCCGCTTATCTGAATGAGTTCGCCAATGCTGACGTAAAATCATTTCGCTAAAAAACGACTTTGGACATACACTGCAAAAGAACGGCTTTTCATTTCAAGTGGCTCCTGACATGTCCCTCTATTTCGGCCAATTGTCTAGTTTTCTTGTTGCAGAAGAGGCAAGTTATTAGCAAATCTGGATTACCGCCCACATGTTCAGTCAGATAATGAGGCAAACATAACAACGGATATCTGTGGCAGCATTGCATTGCACCCTTTGGCAGGTATTTTGTGTAAATATGTTTTTCAATGTTGAGTCGGCTGGAGCCCTTGTAGCAAGATCATTGTGTAAATGAAAAGGAAAGTCAGTTGAAAAACTGGGTTGGAATGTTTCTTTTGTGAAGCTGATACTCTGCATATCAAACTAAACACGATCTTTATCGTGAGCGATATTTTCAATGACATGACAGCTCGCAGTTACTGGAAGGACAAACCGGACGTAGGCGTGTTTGTTTCTTGTATAATGATGCTATTAATTCATCGCCGTTATGATTAAAATAGCTGTATAAAATAAAATAAGTACACACGAGCGATTGCAAATGAATGCATTTATTCCTTGTAAGTGGAGAAGTACAGCTGCACAAATATCCCAGAGACGGTGAGACAGGAGAGAAAAGTGGTTTGCAGATCATGATGGTCTTGATGCAATTTATGCCTCGCCTGCCATATGTCCCGTATTTTGATAGTCAGAAGAGGAATGAAAAGTTTTTTTGATACCATCTAATTTTGCATTCACTCATCCATATCTACGGAAATGTATGAGAGCATGAAACACCCATTTCTAAAGTCATGTATTTCTGTACCAAACACAACGAGTGAAAGTTTTCCCTCCATTGCCTCAAAATTTACATGTAAGGAGCATTAGGAGCACATTAATTTTATTCAAATTCGAACAATCATCGAGTGGTAACTGATTAAAAGAATTCTGAAAAATACAATCAGATTTTCAAACAGGTTAGCAACATGCAGAGGGCTTACTTGCGTAGCGGATTCCATTCAGACCCACACGCACACAACATTTGTAGCTTCAGTGATGTTCCTCCGGAGGTACTAATATTACTTTACTCCAACAAAATAATGTGAATATTTCGAACTCTAAATAATTTTAAATGATCAATACGAATTGTGTTTTATTTATAAAAAATCCATTTTTGTTTCAGATACTGGAAAAAATTTGGGGCAATCTGGAAATCCAGGACTTTCTAAAATGTAGACTAATTAATTCTCATTGGAATGGTGTCATGAACCAAATATTGGAACAGAAAGTACTCTCCTTCTACACCAAGTGGAATCAGCAAAACACGGCAGCTGACATTTCTTCTCTAATTCCGAGCCTGTGGATGCAAGTAAACTTCAAAGGCCACCGCACAGATGGTGAGGTCCGATGCCGCGTTGCACTTAAACAACTTAATTCTCCGAAAAACGAAGGAAACAAAAATTTTACAAAAATACTATGCCCACCTAAAATCGGGAAAAGAGCAGGAACTCCGTTTCCATCTAACGCTCTTCGCTTTGGGTTGAGAATACCAAGCGTGTGCAGCCCACGTACTTTGAGAATACGAGGAATTGACCCATTTTTCAAGAAAAACGGTGACTTTCTAACAACCTTGATCCTAGACGGGTATATGGTGACAGCTCAGCGATTTTGCGAATTTTTTATCCACCTCCCAAACATAAGATTTGTGGCTTTCCAAGGCGCCGACGTTTTTGGTAGTGGGGGCTACCTCTTTGACAGGAACAAATGTGAGTTGACTCCACCACCGCTTGCCCACCTCACCCATTTAAGCATGTCATCGTACCCCAGTTATCGAGCCCGAACAGAGTTTCCTTTCATAATGTACGGAGAGGCATTTGAATGGATAATGGAAGCGTATGGAAACCAGTTGATTGGACTAGAAGTGAAGGGATTTAAACTGCAGTACCTTCCTAAAGTTAGGGTGCCAGAGACTCTGAAAAATGTTAAATTTGGAAACCTTAAGCAACTTGAGATGGACAGGGAGAATTTCCGCTACTTGAAATGGGCTAAAGAAGCCGATTTGACTCACATTCGTGTGAATTTGCGTGAACAACAAGCTTCTGCTACGCTGAAGTTACTGTTTAATTTATTTGAAAGATTCTCTCAAACTTTGGTTTCCCTTTGGCTATCAGTTAATATTGCAAACTTTGAAAGTGACGAGTGGGTTAGTTTTCCGAAGGTGAAAGAACTCAGCATTGGGTTTACGATGCATCCAAGTGAGGTTTCGAAATTGAAGACGAGTATTTTATTAAAATATCCTGCACTGGAAAAGCTGGAATTCATCCATTTCACTAGATTTAGTTCTCAGATGCAGAGCGCTGTTGTGAAAGAAGAGTATTGGAAGGTGTGTCCAAAGCTGAATACAATATCAATGATCCGTGTCCGGTCAAATATCCCTGCTAATAGTGAGGATGACAATTTGAGGGGTGAACAGTGGAGATGCACTGTTTGGCATGGGATTTGAATATCTGGAAGTTGACTTTGTTTCCAGCAGTAGGCTTGATGTGTTTGTCTTTATATTATGTATTTGAGGCTTTTTTTTATCAGTTGTAATTTCTTTAAATGTACATTCCGTGGACATACTTGTATGTTGGGTTAATAAATAGAGCTTCGTTCCCTTTAAGTTATTCTCTAGTCAAAAAACAAAATTCATCGAAATATTCTGCACCAACAATGACGACGATGATGTTAATCAGTACTTCATACTTCATAAACGCTTGTATAAATATTATGTAACTATGGCTTGCTGTAGAACTTCTTGTTTTTTTCTTGAAAAGGGACCAATAGTCATGCATTTGGAAAAATATCGACAAACGAAAATATACATATTGCTAATTGAAACTATCTTTGGCAGAAGGCATGCGGTTTAGTGGCAATATTATCTTCTTCAATTTTAAAATTTTGAAACTCAAACTTGAATATTTACACTTGGTTCTGAAAGCTCCATATCAAAATTTTGAAACTCAGCAAAAATTTGTTACTCAAAATGTAGTGTTTTTATGTCGTGTTTTACGTAATAAATCTAATTTTAAAAATAGAGACCACATCGGCGTGTAGGAGTGTGCAGTGTATTTAAATCCTGCAGAAGGAACTGCAAAACTTAGGGGTCCGCTTTTGAAAAGTATACAGTACCTGTATTAGAACGTATAAAAAAGTTAGAAGACAATTCGATGGGTATAAATCCTAAGCTGTATACCATTAGACCCTGTAGGCCATGTGAAATCGAAATCAATTGCTGCCAGAACAGGGTTAACGATTACATGTATACACATATAACTTAAAAGGTAATTTAACTTGTTTCTTGAGGCTCATTTCTAGTTTTGACATGATGTTGATTTCAATTTTTCAGGTGATAGTTTTTTGTCCCTTTTAAAAATAATCAATAATGTCGAGACTGGCGATAGGAATGGTTGTGTTATAACTAATAGTGCTTTATAGAAGCTAGAATTATTCGCGACAGCTTTTTTAGTAGTCTGGTGGTTACGTGCAATTTCTGGCCAAATAAAATTCTTTATCTGTCTTATTTTACCCCCATCAGCAGTTCTTTCACAGATTTACTGCCTAAAATATTAATTTTTCTGTTTTATCATATACCCAAGAACCTGTACATAAATAATAAATTTTACGTTTCCGTTCCGTCATCTTTTTCCAAAACACCTAACCAAATTGCTAGCCTTGAACATACATTGTTTCCACTTAGAACTCACCCATAGTTTACTTTTTTTGTAGCTGAGCAGCATTTCACTCAAAAATGAAAAAGTTTGCAATGAATGGAATAAGGTCTACATTTCTCGCTTTTGTAGTTTTTAAGCTTTGCCTTTGGAACTTCTCACAAACACAATGCACATCAATAAAACTTGAAAACGAGTTAAAATTATTTCAAGATTGCAGTGTAAACATTGTCATGAATGATCTCAGAAATGAGGTAAGTAAAATTATTATTATTATATGGAGACGGTATATGTTTTATCCCTGAAATTTTACAAGTTCCTTGAAATTCTCAGAAGTAAAATTTAAACGAGTTATAAGAAATCCCGATCGATACTTTGATATTTTTTTATGACAATAATAGCTGTAGATTTGTTTCAAAATATAACAAATAATTTCAGAATGGTGTCGTTTTTGGGGATTGGTATGAATTGCATCCACTTAGCTACCCGCTACCACTCATACTATCCCGATATGAGTACCGCATTCTAAAGAGGAAGAAAGACCGGGATTACAGTTACATGATGTGTGATGGGAAGCTTGCTTATCCAGAACCCAACCAAAAATTCAAGTTTTTTGCACCTCCACATCACAGAAACTCCTGTTTTGTACAAGTGTACATAGACCCAAGCAGTTGCAATCAGTGGCGGCCAATGCTGAACCTTAATGTGCTACTTACTACTTCAGACCCTTTGATAACGTCGTTGCTGGCAACAATATTTGATTACAGAGTTCAAGCCAACAGATTGAAGAAAAAACAACTCATGATGCTTTTCAGGACAGGGTTATACTTTGTTCATGTAGAATTGGCACTACCTCAGTCCCACTACGATGCCTATATTTACAATGTCTATCCTGACACTCCTTTCTGTTTTCCCGAAAAGTTGTGGATGAACCTCTTCGTTTTAGGCAACAGTAATTCAGCACCAACAAAGCTCATTTTGGGATTAGGTATTCTAAAAAACGCAAGTCTTACAATACTATCTACAGAAAAATAGCCACAGGTTGGTTAATTCAGTCATATGTCATTTATCTTGCGATGTCCCAGTTTAAAAGATATTATGCAAAGCAAACGATTAAGCAAAGTCAGTTATTGATGTTACGTGGAATGCCAACAGAAATTCCTATGGTTGTGAATTACAAACAAAAGATTAGCTACCTGCAATATTGGCAAACTGACTACGGTGCAGGTATGCTGCAGACTGTGTTTCAAAATTCAATATTTCGAAACATAACCTATTTGGAAAAAAAGAAACTTGCTATTGATGATCAAGTACGACCGTTTCTTTTGAAAATCTCGATTTCCGAAGAGCCATACATAAGCACAGAGCTGAGTTACAATACCAAAGCTGATTTTGTCCACTTTATCACTTGTGCTCCAACCGAAAAGCCTGCTTTTTTATCTCTCATCGGCTATATTTCGGCTTTCGATTTGCCTACATGGTTGATACTCATTTCTGTGGGAATCTGGTGCGGATTGCTGCTGCAACGCATAATGATGATGGCATCTGGAAAAACCAAAAACACCGATTGGAACCCAGTTGCTTTTGCATACAGCGTTATACTCGGACAATCCACTAAATACATACACAGAAATCGATGGATTGGTGGTAGCTGGATGTTGGCGGCCATTGTTATTTCATTCTATTACCAAGGCAATAACATCAACGACTTAACAGCACCCCTTAAACCCACAAAGATGGAAACATTTGGCGAAATGATGAGCGGAAATTTTAACGTTTTTTCACCCATTGATCCAATTGAACTTTCGAAAGCTCTGTACAATTCCAGAAGTATCTCTCAAGTACACAAGTTTGTCGGATACGATCTTTTTCTCTTCGGACGGCTCTACATATTTAAGCATCTGAATTTAACAAAAGAAGATGATCAACAATTGAAATCCATGATCAGTATGCCCAATAAATTTGAAGATGTTGAACAAGCCGATAACCAAACCTACAGGCTAGAGAAGATGTCACAGTGTGGAAGAAACGTTTATGTTGACACTTGGTCTAATATTGTGGAGATGCAGAACAAGCT
The DNA here is from genome assembly GCA_034697805.1 of Orchesella bifasciata. Classification (NCBI taxonomy): domain Eukaryota; kingdom Metazoa; phylum Arthropoda; class Collembola; order Entomobryomorpha; family Orchesellidae; genus Orchesella; species Orchesella bifasciata. The sequence continues at coordinate 17,311 of JAQGAP010001836.1, forward strand.
TCAGTTTGAAAGGGGAATTGCTATATGGGATCAAACAATCAGCAAGCAGCCATACGGTTACATGTACGAGAACTGGCTTTTTATGACTTCTCCTTATCCTGCGGAATACGTTTCTCTAAGAGCAAGGTCAGTTTTCAATCTGGATTGATTGAGTTGTGGAAGGGGTAGTCTGAGAGGGTTAAAATTTGGAAATATTTATTGATTAGTGCACGTAATTCTACTGTAAATGTCAAAGCACTCTCTTTGAAAGACAACATTGTGATAGTTTTTTGTATTCACATGACATTCACACTGGTAGCAGTAATTGCGTTCATAATTGAAATCCAGGGGTGGGTAATCAACGAAAATTTGGCTCTAGATTAGAGATTAAAGATTAATTTTTATATTTTTCGTTAATCTG
>JAQGAP010001837.1:0-17699 GCA_034697805.1 Orchesella bifasciata
TTTCCAACCAGTAGTTTTTGCCGAAATGCTTTGATGTAGTTCACCATGGCTGCACACTGGAGATATAAAAGCTGTGAAACCTGAAACCCAAAACCACCAAGCAAATCAGCAATGATCCATGCTGAGAGTAGCTGTAGCAAAATCAGTTTTACTATTGAAGGGGTACTCCAAACAACCGAATCATTTTCCGCAAAACATTCCGGTAGAACATTCCAACCAAGATTGGCAGACTTGCATGGATCAATCCAACGCATCATTACGTACGTGCTCACGAGAACGGGAGAGGTTACAATGCCACAGAATTGGGTGTACCGTATAATCCACTTTTCAAACCGAGACACATTTACTTCCAATTGCCTTTCGTACTGAACCAGATCATTATAGAGTTCAATCACGAATCGATTTCGTTGAAGATGAATGGCTTTCATTACAATAAAAGTGGATATGCCGGAAACGTTTAAAACGCTCTCCAAGATGGTAACAAGCTGCTCCTTTTTCCTGTTCTGAAATACTTGGTACCACAGAAGCGACATGAACCCCACAGATATAGCCATTTTAACCCACTGCCACTTCATTTTAAGCTTGCTGCATGATACAAGTCGTGGCCCGAATGATTCACGGGTTAGCCTAAATGGATATGTGCCTATACAATGTTGGAGTTTGAGGTGGATTTGGAACCCACTCAGAAATTTTTTGGACAAGAACATTATACTGCGAGCAAAATATGAGCTTTGTTACACGTTAAACTATTATAAACGAGTAAATTATTAAAATCTAAATATCTGTGAGTGGCAATGCTAAAAATAAGGTAACAAAGAGCAGCGTTAATTTTAAAAACGTTAAATTTAGATTGAAGAACTTGGATTGAAGAACCTGAAAAGTTGCATTGTGCAAGAAATGAAGCAATACATAATACTCGAATGCCTCATGCATAGAACTGACGTTTTTCTCTTCGCTTTTCCTTAAACCTTAAAAATGACAGAAACGATAAGAAAATAATTAAGGCAATGTAAATAACTGATAAAAAACCAGTTTTCTTGTCTATGTTTAATTTGACAGCCGAAACCTGTCATATTTTGATGACCAGACTTAATAAAATATGAGAAATTTTACACACTGCCTGACGTAACTCCTCTTACAAGCTGATTGTGCAATCATACACTTTCTGTCAAGTCTTTATCGAACATTCGGTTACTATTTGAAGACAGCAATCTGGCAATTGTATGACGCAGACACACTATCAAATGTCAAACATAAAAATCAATAAGGTTTAGTTTTCCCAAAAACATTACTTTCCCAACGCGTATCCGTAGTGGAATCAAAATGTTTATACACGTGTTAGATCATAAAGATGGATCTGATTGTCGATAGAATTTATGTATAAAATGAAAATTTCAGCAATATAAACTACTCAAATGCCTCGAAAATGATAGTTTTAGTGATAGTAAAACATTTATTGAAGCTGTGTAAGCTACTGATAACTAAACAGTTGGTTGAAATCAACTGTCGTGCATATTGTCCATAAGTATCACATAGTTTCATCTAACCTAAATCCGAGTGACGCAGACAAAAAAAACAGTTACAAGAGGTAATCGCTTTGCTATAACAAATACCATTGTGTAATTAATTACAGCATCTACGAAGTAATATTGGAGTTTAATTGCGAGGTGTAGAAGATTGTGATAAACTGATTCTTCTTACGGAATGGAATAAAATATGTTGTATTGATTAATTTTTTAAAATTCTCTTAAACTTTTCATTAGTCCAATCTGCATGACATAATAATAAAATTATCTACATCTTGATTGTTAACTAAATGGGAAATGAGATAAGCAGTATAGCAAATGGACGAAATCTTTCAAATTGTGTAAGGTTTTACGAATAAAAAGATAACTAATACCTAAAAAAGTAACGATTAGTACGCGTCATGCTGCAATTACCCTTCCATAGCCTCATTTTAAGTTTAATTTCTGTGGTACTGAAGATACTGCTGAGTCCGACTAATCATCAATCACATCCACATCTGGAAGTTATGGTTGGTACGGGGAAATACCAAGGAGTTATAAAATCATGATATGCAATAGCGTTTTCAGTTTTTTGTCCTGATCGATTTGGCCTTAAGATGTTAAGTCAAACTTTAAACATTTAGTTGACGCAATTTAAATGAAACTTCCTCCACGTGTGAATATAATTTTAAATTTATTGTGTTTGGAGACGATATCTTAGACAAACGCGTTTATCAAATCAAACGATGGAATGATGGACATGACTGTTTGGGATTCCTGATTGATATTAGTTTTGAGGCGAATAGTCTTATCGCATGGTTTTGAATCAATAAATATCACGCGTGCTCATCTCACACCGCATTACGGGAATTTTGTCGAAAGCTTCCTTCTTTACATAAGGAAAATAATCAGAAATGTTGACATTTTTACAAGCATGCAATTTTCATGCGTACTTTCCTATCCGAATTAATTTTTTTGTGCAAATATACATACATGTCAAATCAAAGAACAACTGACGTAGATAAAATCTGTATAAATACATCAGATTTTTGGATAAATTATCATTCTGTAAACCACCGTTGTATTAGCCCTGTCTAATAGTTGTAACTGCAAGATTAAAAGTCAAGTACTAATCCATCAATAATGAAATCTTTATTGAGTAAATTTCTGCTTGCGGCTGTAATTTGTGTAGTTTCTTCGATTTCTTTTGATTTCAAAACTGACTTAAGACAAAACCTGCTGCATCAAAATATTTCTCGACAGTCGTCCTATTACGAACAGTCAACTCGATGCGGTGGGATTTTGAATTCAACCAGTGGAGGCATCTCCTACCGACCTTTTGAGGCAGTTGAACAGAATGAGCGCTGCGTCTGGGTGATTCGAGTAACAAAAGCGACAACCTATAATATAGATGTGTTGCATTTAGGTTTCCAAGCGAATGATTCGTCGGTTCAACTGATAGGAACTTGTTTAGTCCATCATAATGTGAATGACATTACTGCTACACATGTTCTTGTGTAAGCCTACTATTAGAAAGTAATTATTTACTATTTAAAACTGAAAATATTTGATGTTGCGCCTTTTTCTGTAGCAATCAAGAAGGAATCGCGAGTGGATTGAGTTACTGCCATGTCGTCATTTTAACTTTTTATTCTGGAAGCAATGTTGAAGGTGCGAGAGGATTTTTCTTAGAATACAGCGGGTCAGGAAATTCTCCAATAAGCACCAACTCTTCTGATGTTGTATACAGCGGGAAAACTACGATTATTCGACACCCAAGTTCAGCAGCTACCTATAGCCCGTATGAGCTTGATGTATTTGTCTTCACGCCCATTAACAATACCTACCACCCCAGCGCTAGGACCAATGTCGTGTATTTTGGAGGACATATTGAATATGGGACGACTTATGACTATCTTACGTATTATGCGTTTAACGCATCGTCTATCTCCCCTACCAAATGGGAAGTGATTGGAAGGTACAGTTTTCAGTTATTCAGAGTAAAAGCTAAAGGATTCCATAATAGGACAATTTAATTATTTTGCTTACCAATCAAATTCTAGAAATTTTAACCACACCAGCAACCCAAACAGCACCAGAGAAATAATTGTAACTTCGGATTTGCTGTTGATTACCTTCGAGTCAGATACTAGCAATGAGTACTCAGGTTTCGAACTCGTCTACTCTGGAAGTGGTACAAATAACTGCTTTCAATAATTTTTGTTTGTTTATAATACATACATATAATTAAGTAAAAATTTAGCATGGCACGAATAAAAAAATGTTTGCTATATCTAGCTAAATCCCATTTAACTAATCTGTATTCTAAACCCTATGTTAAATTTATCCGTATGCTAAATCATGTGTAAAATTAATATGTATGCTGAATCCTATTTAAAATTTGTCCACGCATGCTAAATCCCATGTTGAAAAATTTGAATAATGCTAAATTCCATGTAAAATTTGCTAAGGCATGCTAAATCCTATGTTAAAAAATTGAATAATGCTGAGTCCGATCTTAAAAATTGACTTAAGCTAAATACCATGCTAAACCATGAAGCAGAACAGTTGTAATCCTGCCTATTTATGTGTGTAGATAGAAACAACCAATGAAAGCTTCCGGTGATTTTAAATTTAACAATTTCGAAAATATTGGTAATCAATTGTTTTTTGTTAACTCTTACTTATTACTAGATTTTTTAACCGTAGCGACAGTTTTTAAAAATAGGTAAAATTTTAAAATCATAATATATATAAATTGTGTAAAAACAGTGATGTCCATTTATCTTACATTTCATGAAAACTGGATGAATTATTTCCTCTGATAAAAAAAAAGTTATAGGGGAAATAAATTGTAAATTTTTAGGTTTATGAAACAAGCAATTTCATTTTTTGCATTTATTTCATAAGTTCTTTACAACAATAATAAGGATTATGTAGTGCTATTTCAATAGTTTGCTGCTGTATATTAGGGCTGCTGCGTAATATCTTAGGTACAATTTACATTTTTTTAAATGCGGAACGGCAAACCATTAGATCTATTGAAGTAACTGCCTTAAAATATTATGCAATCAACTACACAGCCAAGTTCGTATTGAAGCAGGAATCAATCATGGTGTATTTTTTTCTTTTAGACTGCTGCAGAGAATGTTTTGTATACTCACCACAAGTTTTCTAATATTGCAAAGTTTCGAATAGTTTCGAACCTCAACCATGAACGCAGAACATGCTCCAACCAATAGCGTCACGTGAATGTAAAAAACCACAGCTATATTATCTCTCAATGAGTGCCCACTTACACTTGACGTTGAATTTCGTTCATCTTTCATCTTATCCTTCCATATTTGTGTTCTTTGGGTCCACCGCTTCCATAAACCGACCAATCCTGATTGGTGAAGTGATCTTACTCTAGTTGCAACATAGGCGGATGACGTCTGAAGGTGGAGAAATTGCGAATTTTCATACATGTAGCCATATGGCTCTTTACTTATTGAAATATCAAGTTTCTTCACTCCTTTCGATGGGAGTTTGTATTCAGCTTCTAGTATAATTTCCAACACATCAACATAGACAATTTGTCCACAATGTGAAGCCTTTTCAACAAAAAACTTAGTCTTTGTCATTTAGACAATTCCTCGGTTGTATCCGGTACCTTGAGGTGGTGCAAGAAACTTGAATCCTTGTTTAATTAGCAGCCACATTTTACGGTCACATCTCATTGAACTAACTTCGACAATTTCCCTTTAGTGTACTGGTACCAGGATATTATTAATGAAAAGTTAAGTGGCTTTAAATGATACTGATCGCCTAGTTTGCTGCCATTCTGTGAATAGAATTTAATATTATGATGCACAGTAAAACAAAGTATAATTTTTGATTTGCACTACTTAAATTGGAGGTAATATATAACCAGACTGTAATAAATCGGCTAGAGTTTTAAAACTACACCTCGCGGAACTTTTACAATATATTCCGAAGTATGGAAATTATCTGTGAAAACCTGATATCAGACAACACTTGGAAATAAGCCTCGTTAATGGAGGAATGTTAGTATTAGGATTTAGTTATCGAATAAATCAAACCTTTCTGCAAAGCCTTTCAAATAACCCCTACCTTGCGTGTTTGTGATATCTCGTGGTAATTCGGCAGCATATTCATTCCAGTCTGGTTATTTATTACCTTATACTTACTACTTACTTCGTGAAGGACATCGTTCATGACCAGGTACACACTGCAGTCCCGAAACATTTCCAATTCCTTTTCTAGTGTTAGCAAAGTGCCTTGAATACATGTTGTGCCTAAGTAGATTCCAAGAAGACGTAGAACCGCCATTAAAGTTGAGTTCACACCATACTTTCTTATCATTAACCTGGTGATTAGAAAGAGAAGAATGTAAGTAATAACATTTTTGAAATGTTTGATAACGCTCTTGAATCGATTCTAAATGATCAATTAGAATTTATAAGAAATTTAAGAAACAAAACCTAAATTAAAATTGAAGTTTCACTAAACCATCTCATGAATCTATAAGTTCCTTTATATATGCCGCTTACATTTACCACTCTTGATAATTTTCTGTTTATATGAACTTGGTCAATTACTGGTTAACCGGAGCTTGATTCTTGGTTTAATATTTTCTTACACTATCTTTCTTGTTAGCTGCACTCTATCGATAGTATTATGCGTAGGTGGTTTAAAAAACAAAACATTGATTCTTTTCCAAGAACATTATGGTATAACTGCCAAAATCCGCAGTGTGAGTATGCAATTTTAGAAATTCAAGATCAAGTTTTACCTTGCTAGTTTGACAATAAACGCTACTCGTAACGGGAACAAAATTTGAAATGTACGAATATTAGGATTGACCACTACGTATTTCGATTCTACTTTAATTTGTCCAATGACCTGTGAGTGTAAATGTGAATGTATGTGTGTGGATACAGACAGTTTCAAAAGCTAATTATCTCTGTAATAAGTCAAGTTTGTTGTTTAAATCGGTAAACTCCTTCAAACGTATATGCCATATGATATATATCAAACTCAGTTGTAAAACATATATGTATATGTAAAAAATTTTGGTCGAAATATTAAATATCTAAAGCTTTTATAACATAGTTAGTTCCCGAGTTTAATGTTTCGCTAAACGTCCCTCCTGAGGTATTACCTCATATTCAGTCAAAGATGCTCTCACCCAATCAGGAGAAGGCACATGGCCGAAAGGACGTAGCAAAGCAAAGAAGGAAGAAAGCGAGCTAGATCTCACTCGCCATCTCATTCATTCTATTCTGGTCTAGCTTGAGCAGCACTCGCTCTAAAACTCACTAAAACTCTGTCCTAATTTTATACGATTGTATTATATTTTATATGATTGTATTAAAGAATATTATAACTTAACCATCGCTTCTCGAACCTCTTATTACCAAGCTAGTAATAATCCTACACCTCCACAGTATTTTTCATCGGGGTATCGACTGAACTTTTTGAAGTGATTGCTGTTTGTAAAGGGAAGGTAAACATTCAGCTTTGAATTTCTAAAGTAATTTCCTGTGTGTAGGTGCCGGGATTTTAATTGAAAGCGTGTGTTTAGAAATTGTTATTTGAATTGAAACCCGTTTTCTCATGTAGATTGATTCTCAACCAATGCTGAATATGTGTGGAATATGTTTTAATCCTTGAAATCATTAGTTTACCCCGTGTGCACCTGAAAATTCGTCATCATAGCGAAAAAATTAATATTCGAAAAACAAAACTAGGCAATTTATCGAATGCAATCTATAACATACAAATCTAAGTCAGTACAAAATTCCTTTCCATTTTCTTCCTGGTTTTAAAGAAATAATTACTGTCATGCTAATAACAATTTGCACGAGCTTGAAAAAGTGATTATCTAATTGTAGATTTGAAAAAAGATTTCAATAAAGTCTTTTCAAATGCATCTATAAATTTGTAGGCTTACAAATATAATTGCGACGTATTTTTAGAAGTAATTCCATTTCTATAAATCATACATGCATCATGCTTCCATTAAAAATTTACCGATAAAAGATGTATTTTTGGAAGTTTTAAGGTAAAAACTTTCGTGGTCAATAAAGTTTTTAATGCAGAATAGTTTATTAATTGTTTGCAGGATACATATACAGCAATTTATACATTTAATATCCCAGCTTGAATAATATAAAAATAAATTGATTTATTGTTAGGCAGATGTTTAGTGAAAGCTTAACCAACCAAACATTTTGAATACTTGTGAAGCATAAGTTAATAAGAACAAAATGTTAGATTTTTTAATTGATTCGTGGTTGACTTCGTATCAATTCAGTACAATTTTTGGACATGGGAAAAGTCGGCAGCACAGAACTAATTATTCATCAGAGCCAGAGTAACTGTCAAATTAACATGAGCGTCTTCAATGACTAATGCTGTTTTTCGCTGCACTTGCCCATCAAACCCAACCTGAACACCGAAAACTGGACAAGACCTTAACTGCATTTGAAGAACCTTTGACTTTAAAACCCCGTTCCAGTAGGTCAAAAAAGTCCAAGAATAAGTTGTTGGTACACAGGCCAACTTAACCCCAACCAAAGTGTTTATGTGGCATATTACTGCAATTAGGCAGCAGACAAGATATACTATAATTGGTATGGAGTCATATGATTTTAAAAGAGCGCAAGAACAACACGAGTTGAGAATGATACCTGCTCCAACAAACAATGAGATAAAATATTTAGTAACGTCATTACCCGAATTAATAATAATTTGGAGTTTGCGGTACAACCTAATGCTTTTGGAGAAACTCATCCTAAAATCTGCAAGTTGAGATGAAAGCTTACTAATACCATCAGCAACGAAAATAATGAGCATGAGACCTTTTAAGATTGTTATTGTTGCATAGAAAGCGTTTACGAAGTAGAATACACTAAGAAATAGTTTAATGAAGAGTGACGATCTTTCTAAAATCGAACTAAGGAGCACTTGAAAGGTGTCATATTCCCGAAATAAAGGTAAGCAAGCGAATGCAACTGGTACTGAAGTGAAAGACAATCCGAATCCGTACAGTAGGTTATAAACTAGTCTGTCTCGTTTACTGAAATTTGGTTGGGAAGTATCAACTGCCATAAGACGTAGTTGTTGTGTAACCAGGAAACAAAAATCGTCGGTAAAAACGTCAAATGTAATGTAACCTGCAAGTCCAGTTACAAGAAAGCAAACAATGGCTGCGAACACTCCCAGTTCTTCGAAGTCTCGAGACTTGTCAAAATTTCTGAGAAGACCGATAATGCTAATGATAACGCCAATTATGGAAAATATTAGGAAAATTTTTACGCTGTGCCAAATTAATCGAGAAATCCTGGATTTCCTGAATATGTCAGGAGTTGCATGTGGTGGCAGAGATTTAGGTGAACCCTTTCGAGCATGGGTATTGATAATTTGGCACGGTGTACATGCCAAATTCTGGAGGAAATATTGAACGTTCAATGCACCAAACGAGAGAGCCATAATTACGGTTATAGGAAATTGTGAGTAAATGCTGCAGATCGAAAGTTCGCGACCAACTTTTTCCAAAAATTGTTTTCAACTGAGAATGTTTGCGGCAGCTTAAATGAAAAAATGTTATCTTTGTAAACTGTATAAATATTTTATGGAAAGAAATTTGAACGATTCCAAGTAGGAACTATTGAAAAGGTTCAAATTGTTTACGTAATTTGGTTATGCTTTAAATCTATTTTAAAGTTTTAGGTTGTACCTAAATACCCATTTCAGCTTTATTAAGTTAGCAAATAATCTAAGAAAGCTAGGAACTTACATACAATTTATGATATGTTTATTTTATTGATCATTAAAAAGGCATGTTCTTACGATTCGTATTAAAATGTTTTTAACTCACGAGGGATTTGTTAGACAAGGTTCAAATGAATTTGGGTAAAACTGTGCATGTTTGTAATTTAAGTTAAGCTACATCCTCGTTCTTACTACAGGTTCACCATACCACCATTCTTTGAGTATTTACATTAACTAGAATGATTTAGTATATACTGCTATATAAAAACAGTTACTATGTAAAAGTATGGTGTAAATGAGGGTCAAATATGTAAATTACGGTATTGCTAATTTTTAACTTCTTACAGTTTCAGTTTGAAGTTCTACTTAAATATTCTGGTTTTTTGGATTTTGTAGTACCCGTTCTCTGGGCATCCACATTTTATTTCCACGTTATTTTTTACACTGCACTTGTCAGAAAAGAGATGCAATTGAAAAGTAATGTGATTCTAAATTTTACTTTAAATTGTGATAAAAATCTTTGATTTCTCCTCGACTACTATTTCTTACTGTGTATTTAACATTTAAGGATATTAGTAAAATTACAAAGAATTATGAAGTTTTGACCTTTGATTCCATTTATTATTATATTTCAAGGCAAAAACCTTTTAAGGACCGTTATTTGCTATAAAATTGAACTTAAGTATCTTTCTTGCCAATTTCTTTAAATCCATCTCGGACCATTCCCTCGTAAGCTGTGCTACATATTACAATTATTATTAAGCCTTGATAGAATAAGAATTTTCGATCATGTTCAATTTTCTGTTTGTCTCGACTACTTTACTTTACAAGAAAATAAATAAGTAAATCGTGTTGTCTTCTAAGTTCGGCCGTGTTATGAATATTTTTCATATCAATCGTTTTATAATCAATTTCGTCGTTTATGGTTTATCTGTAGAAACATATTATTTTCAGCCTTTTTCTACCTAGCTAATACGACAATATTTGGAAGTTTGGGAATACTGTGAAAGTTTAAAAATTAAATGTTTACTGGTTTAAGCCTTTTTTTCAGTTCAGTACCCGGTTGTCATATTGACTTGAAACCGTTGCATTTCCTGGCACGGTTTCAACGACTTACATGTACTGAGCCACTAAAAAAACTTTGAAAGGCGTAATAATGCTTTTTTTATTAATAAGTCTACAGCAAGATCTGTTCAAGATCTCTCTTAAAATTCAAGGGGCAGAGTTATGAACTATTTACATCCATTATCGTGTTAGTAAAGCTAAAGTACCAATTAAACTTATTCAAGTCATATTTTATTAGCTATTCGAAAACGCTTATTCTATACTTAACCAGTAAAAAAAGTAAAATACATGTGTAACAGAAGTGATTAGACTAAAAAGAGTAATGTAAATTGTATAATTGCTATAATTGATAATAATTATAGCTATAACCTATTTAATTTACAAATTAATGCAACTTGCAACATTAGTGCAATACTTATCCAATTATGATACAATTCAATAAGCTCAGAAACAGCTGCTAACACAAAACTAGTTATTCAGCAAAGCCAGATCAACAGTTATATTCACATAAACATCGTCAATCGCCAATGCAGTTGTAGGCTCTACATGTCTAACAAGCCCAACTTGAACACCAAAGAGCGGACAAGACTTTAACTGCATTGAAGCTGCTTTTGGTTTCCGAACACCTTTCCAGTATGTCAGAAACATTTTTTAATTAGCAGTTTGTATACTGGCAATTCCGATTCCAACATAAGTGTTTGCATGACTTAAAACGACAAAAAGGCCGCATACAAGATACACTATAATTGGTAGGGAGTCATAACATAAGACAACAGCAGTAGAGCAACATGCGGTAGCAATTATACCTGTTCCAACGAGCAGGAGCCACCAATTATTTGGCAACGTTATTACTCAAATGAACAAGAATTTGAAGCTTGCGGTACTGTGCGGGTCAGTCTGAGAATGAGAGCTTGCCTCAAAATTTTGGGTATAGACTGTCGCAGCTGATATACATATAAGTATAGGTATTGGAGGAAATACTGAACGTTTAATGCGCAGTAAGAAAGAGCATACATTTTTGCTTAATCAGCATAGGGTTTAATGGTTTGTATTAGGATCTTACTAATTATTTCGAATATGTTATATCAAATTTTCAGTTGAAGTTTAAAATGAATTTGAATTTAGTTTGTTTTAAACTCGTTGATGCTACCTTTCCCTCAGGATATTTTTTTATTACTTGTTTTTAAAAACGTTTCATCGAAAATATTTTTTACTAAAAACATCAAAAACTAAACTTACAATTTCCTCTTACGCTGAGTCATCTGATAAATATTACGATTATCATAAATCACTTTTAAAAATTTTTATCAGTTTCACAGGCAGTTATTACATGCAATCAAATTTCGTAAGGCTTGAAAAAAAATTAAATCGTGTAGTCTGTTGCGGTCCTTTTTTATGAAATTTTGACATGTCTGACTCGTTAATATAAATCGACATATCTGGAGGACTAAATAATATTTTCAATCTCACTTTCTACTATGTAATCAGAATATTTTAGCGTTTTATTGCCCATAGCTTGTAGCATGTTTTAAAATTTAAATTACATTTCGCTAGGTAATAAAATTTTTATCGCTTTTATAACTACTCAAACCAGCCCAATACAATTCCAAATGTGAAAAGTTCATTAGACAGGCTAAAAATTAAAATGGTGACGCGGGATTCGAATCTTCAAACACGGGACTAAGAGATGCTTTACCGACGTCATCCAAGCAATATTTAGATAGACAAGGTTCTGCGACAAGATCTGATTCCTCTTAAGAACCTGAAGCTTTAATAACAATTTCCAATCATTAAACCACTCAAAATGTCAATGCCTACTGGTTTTTATAATATTCCTCTATTTTAATAAGCAATCGGTTGCGTCAGCAAATTAGGCAACTTAGGAAATTTGTCTACATAATAAGTTCTTTTGGCCAGTATAATCGGCGATGGGAAATAAATTTATAAACATAAACACAACTTCCTAATCTCCGAATTTAGTGAGGCGTTAGAACTTTATGCTCTTAACTCTGGCGATAATGTAATAATTGGGGGAGATTTTAATGCTAGAATAGCAAAGGCAACAACAATGAACCAAGGTCACTGTCCAAACTCAGATGTCTATGCAACGCGAAACTCTTGTGATGTGACTCGAAACCATCGGGGAAAAGACCTTTTAAAAAGATTATGTGAATAAGGCCTAATACCACTAAACGGCTGTAGTCTCTCGGACCCTGTTGGGGATTTTACTTTCATGAGACATGAGGCCAGCAGTGTCGTCGATTACATTTGGATTCAGTCACACTTCCTTCCACCATTTCGCGACTTCGTCGTTCAAGAGATAAGTGCCTCTGACCATCAACCAATTGCCGCTCTATTTGGATGGCCTTCGTTCGACCCCACAGGTGAAGTCCGTAGGACAGTGTGCTGTCCGGGACAGGTAACTGAAAAAGTAAGATGGGTGCCAGAAAAAGCAGCAGAATTTAGTAACTTCTTCACAGAGAATGCAATAGAGGCACAGGCAGACGGAAGTGTTAACCTCTTGTACGAAAAATTATCCACAGCAATATACAATGCGGCCAAATCCTCTCACATGATGTATACTAGTCGGCTAGGCAATATCGTTTATCGTAATGATCTGCCTTGGTTCGATGGAGAGTGCAAACTCGCAAAGAAAATTCTACGGCGTGCAAAACGTAAATGTTAAAAACACAGATATACCGAGGTGCGCCGAGCTGCATGTGCAGATGCCAAACAGGCGTATGAAACATCTCAGAAAAGAAAACGCAACACTATGAAATGATTCGAAATAACTTATCAAACTCGGCAAACCCTAAAGACTTCTGGAAAACAATCAAACTTCTAAGAAGCTCAACACGCAGTGAATGCGTGGTCGAAAAACAAAAATGGGAGTCTTTCTACAATCAGATTCTGCCACCACGTGAATAGGATATTACCACATATTATGGCGTTACAGATCCAAACTTGGATGTCGATATTTCAACGCAAGAAATATACACTGCCTTGAAAACACTTAAAGCCAACAAAAGCCCTGGTTTGGACGGCATCAGATATGAATTCCTCAAAAGTCTCCCGGCACCGTGGATCAAGCGGGTTTCCGCAAAGAACGAGGCTGCGTTGATCATATCTTCACACTAGAAGCAATTTGCCAAATATCAAAGCGCAGGCTCAAAAAGCGAAAACTCCACCTTCTTTTTGTCGACTTTGCAAGAGCCTTCGATTCGATTAACCACAAAAAAACTTTTGAATCGCCTGAACACGGTGGGTGTTAGCGCTAAATATATACGCATCTTTAGAGATATGTACAGCAAAGCGGCAATGCGAGTGCGAACCAACAGTGGTCCAAGCAGGCGATTCGAAGTTGCAGAAGGTGTTCTCCAAGGAGAACTGACGAGTCCAATCTTCTTTGCTTTGTTCATCAGTGATATAGATGATATATTTGGAGAGTTAGAAACCCAAGGAGTCCGTGGGGTGAATAATAATCACAAAACATCCATACATGTGCTGGCCTACGCGGACGACTTGGTCATTCTAGCAGACTCCCCTCTGAACCTACAGTTGAAATTGAACCGTCTGTCCGAATACTGCAAAGTGAAAGGCCTAACCGTCAACGTTGCCAAAACAAAAGTCCTTATCTTTCACCACTGCCATCCCCTAAAGCTAACAACGCCACTTTTCTCCTACCAAAACGAAGAAGTAGAAGTAGAAGAATTCACGTATCTCGGTATCACCTTCTGCTGCTGTGGCAAGTTTCACAAGCACCTCTCAGCAGTGAAAGTTAAATGTGTCAACGCATCAGGAGCCTTTGTTTCGGTCCTGCTAAGAGGCAGATCCCATGATTAAGAGACTGTCATAAAGTTGCTAGATGCGCTCCTCCTTTCAATACCTCTCTGCGGAGGTGGGATATGGTCTCTGAACTTCGTCGAAGACTTAGAAAAAATACAGTTGAACTTCCTCAAGCGTCTTCTCACCCTGCCACAATATACACCAGGCTACATGCTGAGACTAGAAACGGGAACCAACCAGATAATTTGAACAGTCCTTAACAGAGCCTTACGGTGGTGGTTAAAGGTTAGTAGATTCTCGTCCACGAGGATTCCAAAAATTTGTTTAGAAGAACTCACGAAACTCTCAAACAGTAACAGTTGCCCATCCTGGTTACACTCAGTGCAAATGCTCCTCGATAAATGCGGTGTAGCGGATAAGCTAGACTTATGCAACTTGTGCGGTGAAGATAATGAAGCAGCTGTGGGAACTGCCTGGCTAGAAGCCAGAAACAACAGGCGGAATGCCGACATTGTGCGACTAGACCCAGACAACTCCAGCTTCAGCTCGTTCTACGGCAGGATGAAGCATGGCTTTGGCCAGGAAAAGTACCTCAGCTTCCCAATTTCTCTTCATAAGAAGAGAATATTTGCACAGCTCCGTCTCCACCCTGACCGTCTAAAAATACTACAGCTGTACATAGACCGAGTCAAGATAAAGTTCAACCCCACAAAGCACTGCACGATCTGCAACCAGAGAGATAACGATGACCTCTTCCACGTTTTCTGTAAATTCAATATTTATAGCAAATCCCGCCCTGCGCTCGCCAACTTACAGTTCCCCCCAACGAGCATCACCAGTAGACGTTTCATCCACAAAGTCCCCCAGTATAATAGCTGCGAAGATGTCCATCGGATTTGTTTTTTCATACGTGATGCCATCCGCGAAAGAAGTTTCCATCCAGACATTAATGAAGTATAATCGAGTCGAAGAAGCCTGCTCCTCTCTCTCGGCGTCTTCCCTCGTTATATTTATTTATATAATTTATATTATAATTTATTCCCCTTTATTTATTATGATGAATGATTTTATGTATTCATATGTCATGCAATTTGTGTGTGGGCTGAGGCCTATTTCATGCAATAAAACTAATTAACTAACTAACTAAAAGTACCAGCAAAAAAATTGAATACCAACTCAAACTCAATTAACCATAATTGGATTTTGTTCTATTTGGATAAGTACTCGTCACCGTGTCGCCAAGAAAGCATTATTACAATTGCTTAACTGGCAACCAGACAACTATTAATAAAGTTGGTTCTACAACCAGAGAGTTCCTCTATCAAGAAAAACAAAAAATTTTGTCAGCTTAGATTCAGACACAATTTCTTCTCAGTAAAAGTACCAATTTCGTTTACTGGAATTCAAACTGTAAAATGTATCCGTTTTGCGCTGAAATGTGGAAATGGGCGAATCAGCAGCGGTTTAAAGTCTGCTTGCTATTCGGAACTATTTTCTGCCTTCTTGGGCAATTAAACTCAAAAACTTTATACGATAAGAACTCGAATCAAGACATTTTAATTTCTAAGTTTGGATTCCCCTGTTCACTTACTATTTTCAATTCCAATGAGAGCAAACTCGTAGCCATTAACCATGATATATCAGGTGTCTACTTGCATAGGATTCTGCTGTATAACGACTTTCGCAATATGGATTTTCGGTTGAAAGGAATTCAGAATGACAACATCACATTAAAACAAGGTCACTGGCGCTTTCCACAGAAATATAGCCCAAAATGTAATGCTATGTTCTTTTCGAAATCAACCTCATTCTCGAAAAGTTTAGAAATAATCGATAGATCTGGTTACGGGAATGATGAAGAGTCAGTGTTCTACTTTTTAAATCCATCGTTGGAAGTGGAATTGGGATTTCGGAGTTATCTTCACAGAAATGACAAATAATTACCTAATATTATAGCAGCAGTCCTTTTGATAAGACACACTTCACACGCTCTCTACTGTCACTTTTGTACGGATTTTGAAACATTTGTGTGGAAGCCATGGCCAAGTGAAATAATTTTTTTTCATTTTGAAGTTCAATCAGAAAACAAAATTAACAGTGGGAACGCGCAAATAACTTACATATACCATATAACTCGCAGACCTTTATTTCACCTACAAAATGTTCCAAAACCTCATTGTGCTCAACCCGATAAAATGTTCTTTAGGAACAATTATTTCAGGGAATGTTCGTTTCCATTTGTGTTCCGCGATCTAGTCAGCATTTTAAATTTAACAACTGTCGAAATTAAAATCGTTAAGAACTTAGGTGAGTTAATAATGTCTGTGCGAAGCATGAGATTATTTTTTGGTCCTCGACGTTCCGACACCAACATTAGCATGCTGGTGAAACAGAGCCAACTTATTGGAATGTCGCTGATACATTTACTTCTTCACTGCATCCCTTCAAAAACTGCTACCATAATCAAATGGGATAATTATTATTCTGTTTTCGATATTTGGATTTGGATGGGTATTATACAAATATTTGTCTGTTATGCTTTTGTAACCAAACGACTTTCGCATGGTATTGATGTAATGTTGAGTTTGCTAGATAAGCCGACTCAACAAATCCATGATCCTAAATTTCATTGGGCCTGTTTAATAGGATTAACCAGCATAATGAATATATATCTCGCAAGTCTTGCAACGGATTTTTACGCATTCGAAAATCGAGATACATTGGAAAGTTTATTGATAATGGGTCAAAGGGTTAGAGTGCGCAGTAAGCCATTGCTTGGTATAATATTTGAACCAAGTTTTGTAAATGAAAAGTATCGTTCATTTTATATGACACATAAAAAATCATTTTATGCCATGGAAGAAAGGCCAATTCGTTCAGACACAAAGTTGAGCATGCTTGTTGAATGTTTAGTGAAAAATCAAAGTATGCTCATGGTGAATAGTCATGACGTAGAGGGACTTCCATTTGTTGGTAACAAACTGATTAAAGTAGAGAGCAATTTCTACAAGGCATTTCCGTACAAAAGCGTCCCAGTAAGGGTTGGGCTATACATGTCGTCTTTCCTATCAAGGCGTGCGTACGAACAAATGTCAAGGTTAAATTTTCTCGGAATCGTTAATAGATATAAGCGATTCGAAACGTGGGCATCAAAACTGGACAGGTAGGAAAAAGAAAAGCTGCATTTGCACTGGTGGTTAACTGTTGTTACCAATCCAAAAGATTTTGGTTTTAGTGCATCGATGAAAAGCATTTGCGGGTTTCAAGCGGTTTGTTTACTGCTTGTTTTGATTGTGTTCGTTTTTTTAAACTAGAAAAGGATTTGTAGCAAACTTAAACTAAATGAAGGAACGCCGGTAGATTCAATTGTAAATAATGGCTTGGTACCCTTGAATATTGGTAGGGAATGAAGTATACTATGGGGAAATGATTTTAAATATATAAAACTCGACAACCCGTGTGAAAATAAGCTGTTGAAAAAAAAAATTATTAAACCCATCACTCGACGCATTGCAATTTTCTTCCTAGTTGCAACGTTTTAAATACTATAAAGTTCGGAAGTGT
>JAQGAP010001838.1:0-17697 GCA_034697805.1 Orchesella bifasciata
AGAAACAGTAGCAGTAAGTTAGTAGGTGGACGTGTACATGTCTGCACAACTTTTTAGCAATTCGTTTAAAATCCCAAGACTGATTTCTAACCTTCCACTCCTTCTCTTGGATTCTTATTCCATTTAAGGAAGTTTGCGTTTATTCCCAAACAAAATATTAGTGGCTGCACACCCTGTTGACTTCTTGCTCGCTTCTATCATTATTACTTTGTCAAGCTCCAGTGTGTGAGTGCGGAGAACGGACCCTCCGCTATTATGCATAGGGACCTTAAAAACGGCTCCCATATTTTATCAACTGGAACATGTTACCTCGTTTGCCACTGTTGACTCTTGTTGCAGCCTCTCTCCATGTACCTAGTTCGCTGTTTCCTATACAATTATGTCATTTTCCGTTTCCATGCAGAGGAGCACGCCCGCCTTTACTTTAAGAGTAAGTAGGTACACAAAATGAAGAAGCCAACAACTATTTTATGCGTAGGAAGAAAACTGGAGGAAAAGTTGTTGCAGCTGGCAAGAGAGCGACCAGATAAACTGACTTTTGCTCACTTGAGCTTTCTTCCCATTTCCTTGTTAAATACGTATATAAAGATTCCATTTTGCAGGCTCCTCTGCTTTCTTCCTTAAACTGGCGGAACATTAATGAGAAATAAAATTTTACTCTCAAAAACTTCTCAAATATATATATGGTTATATACGTATGGGTTGCTCATTTAAGCTGCTAAAGTTGTTTCGTTTGTATTGTAATGTCGGAGGGGAAAACATCCCACAGCCCCATTCCACTAGTAAGCAGGCATGGAATAAAGAAGAGGAATAATAATGACAAAGCCTGGAATGATGATGAATATACTTTACCATATTATGCACTCACTCCGTTTCCAAGTGTATGATAACTCACGCTGCATATCGCATCACTCACGAGCAAAATGATGAAAATACAGTGGCTTAAATACACCCGTAGTGAAGGAGTAGTGAGGATGATGAGAGTGAGCGAAATGATGTAATAATGAAATACGTAATGCAATTTTTCCATAATAATATGTCAACATAGCACGTCCATGACGGTCACATCACAACCCAGCCTACTACACATGCTTCCTTTTAGTAGCTTATGAAATACAGAGCGTACAACCCTCCGTCTTAAAACCGTACATTTTGAGTTAGTCCCAGCAACATATTTATATGGAAGGGGTGGGATCGTGCATCATATTATTTTTCTTGTTTCAGAACCGCTGTTCGTTCCTCAAGGCTATACACAAAATAAGTTGCACATTGCACACTTCCTCATCATCTTCATGCATTAGTGCGGGCGCAATGCATGGATGGAAGATGCTTTCGCATTGAGTTTCCAAAAAAGAAGAAGCAGCTGAAAAGAAGCTGGAAGTAAAGGATGAAGAATGATAAATTTAAGTTGGTTGTTGTTGTTGGGATGGAAAAAGTCATCGTGGTGTTTTACTAATATTACAACAACTATTCTTCTTGTGGTTGTGTGACTGTTAGTTTCTGGACTTGAGCAATATATCATGTAATGAATCTTCTTCTGACAAGCAAAGATATTTGCCACATCTGCCATAGTCTTAGTGTGTTGCCACTTTGATGATATTTTCTTGTTTTGTTTGCTACTGCCCGTCTCCTCGCTCCCTTCCTCCCACTGCAGAGTAGGCATTAGTCAGAAAGTAGTCGTCTTTTCCTTTCTTACTTGGTTCCAATTCCAATACTACTTCATGCTTGTTAGTTGCGTTGTGGGTAGCGTTTCCTAGACTTTACTGCATTCTTTGCGCGAATATACATGTCTCCATCCTAATATAATTTCTCGCTTTTGGTTAGTTTAGCTTGTTAGAAGCAAAAACTAACTTTTCATGCCGTAGCATTTTCTTCGTTGGTGTAAATCAGAAAGAAAAATGGTGATAGACGTTATAAGGGATAACATTATTCAATTCACTGACGAGAGTGTAGTCGCAGAAGCCAAAAGAGCAAATTTAACTTATATAATGGAAAGGCCCTATTTATAAGTCTGACAGCGGGCTTAGTCCTGTTTTCTCTGGAAGAAAGAAAACACTCTCGCACTCAAGACTTTGGGTAGTGTGTAATGAATTGTTGCCAGGTGAGATGACATCTAATAACTGTAAACTGTTACAAACTCACTTTCGTGACAGCACCTTTGACCGTTTGTAAATTAAAATGTTTACTGTGTGCGATCTTTAGTTTGGAAAACATACTGTTTTCACAGCAGTAGGCAGTGGATGCGAAATTTCCGTTAAGAACCAATCTTTGCATTCATGTTTCTACTCTTTCAGTTAAGAGTATTTGTTGGGTGACTAACAAAGCCTAGCATTTACATACAATACTACTACAGAAACACACTTTGACAAACACAGCTTCTACTGTGCTCAATCTCAATCAATTTCATTTCCCTTTTGTTATAATAAACAGCTTTGCAATACAGTTTAGTAATTCAAAGTAATCTCATCTGTTTTCAGTAAAATTGCTACTAGTATGGAATCAATTGAGCGTGCTGTATCCTATTTACTCCCTAATATAGATTAAAGGATTTTGTCGAACTTTTCCGAAGATTGCAAAAATCTTGGCTGTGACAAGTGTGGACAACGTTGAACATTCCTTATTTGACCAGAGTGACCCATCGGGTCAACAAAAACAATAGATGCCAAACCAAGTTCATTTGTTCTAAATTCTCCTACAATCATATAGTATCTTGAGTTCTGCACATTTTTAGAAAGAAAGTTCCGGATCTGGAACACGCGACTCTCTTCGTAACCATTACATGATTTATGAAAAGTCAAGCATATACGGGTCATGTTATCACCTCGCGATTTCCATACATACATATGTATTCGGAAGTTCTCAACGGTTACATTCAAGTATCGCAAAATTGGAAACTCACCACCCCAATAATTCTTTGGGTCAAATATACTGGTCAAGCCACTGCTCCGTGAAACAAAAGATTTGATTTGGTAGCGAAAGGCTTAAAATTGGGTCATGACCGGGTAGCGTCAATACTCCTCGAACTTTTGTGTTAAGCTACTGACTTACGTTACCCTTTTGAACATATCATAACATAACTCTGGACGTCCAGTCGATTGAAGGAGCAAAACGCTTTAAAAGCTGCTTAATAACACAAAGAGTGTCAAAACTAAATACCGAACAGCTGCAAACTTCTGAAGCTCTACTGGCACAATCAACTGAATGAACTGACAAGAGAGAAAGGCACACAACAATTTACTTCAAGAGAGAGCGACTACCATTTCAGACTCAACAATAGTGAGTGGAGTCGCGTATGGCAACATACATTCTTTAGCTCATGTTGAGCAACTCGAACATCCAAAGATTACTATACGCTATAGATTACTCTTTCCCTAACAGTTTTATTGCCAGAAAGTCACACCATCACAATAACTATTGTTAGTTTTTGTACACAAACTTCTCCGCTGCAAATGCCTTGGCATATCCACACATACCTATAAGGAAAATATTGGAATCTGGGATTATATATATAGGCAAATCATCTATTGTAAACGGCAGCACTTTATGTGAACGATTCAAAGATTGATCTGTTCAAAGAGTAAATGCAGCATTTGAAGAGCGGTCAGTAGCTCCGCTTCCTGTTATTCATTTCAGGGTACGACCCAACACAAAAGGCTACTCACTTTCTGGAATGTTTGCTCTGAGAAAATCGGAAAATGTAGTGCAGATGTAAAAGTACCATTTTTCTTCCTTCAATCAAGAAGTCCTCCTTTTTCTTACAAGTTGGCATATATACAGGTACTATATGTGCATATGATTTTGTGTGTGGACTGTGCAGAGAGATAAATTGTCTGGATGGATGGATAAACTGTTCAAGAGTGCAACGGAAAGTTTCATTTGTTGAATGATATATAACTGGAATGGACAGCGAGTTCGTTCATATCTTCAGCCAAAGCTTTTGTGGGAGTTTCTAATAAATGATCATCAACAAATTTAGGCAAGTTACGGAAGTCACAAGGCATGTACGCATGTTCCCGGGTGAATTACCAGGTGAACAAACACAATCTTTGCAATTCAAAAAACTGTAAATATTTCAGAGCCACCAGGGTCTTCTCTACCATACAAAGATTTCATGACAAAAAAAAAGAAAATCTGGAGACGGACCGACTAGCATGTGCTCCCTGTTACTGTAAGGTATGTTTGATACTGCTGCTAGAGAATGGAAGCCCGTCTAAAGTTCATCAGCTGTAAATGACTGAGTGAGTTGGAAGGTGATGTAACATCATGTGCTGTTCTCTAGCAGGCTGGAAGTTTCTTTACAGATTGCATGAAAAAGATGAGAAAGTACAGACTCTAACTGTCTCGAATCATTGCGTTCTTGGAACAGAAGACAGGGCATGTATTATAGCTAAGTCACAGTTACGACGTGTAGTAAGTGCGGCTCAACACAAATGCTTACATATTTTATCTGATAGTCAGAGGAGAACATTACAGGGCCACAAATGGCAAATATTCGGCAATGCAATTCCGGGTAAATGGAGGTTCAAAGCGAGTGAACATAAAATGGTTGGGATATGTATGTATCTATGAAATGTATGTATTGCCACGACAAACATTTCAAGAGACAGCGGAGGAGAGCAACAAACAACATGAATTATAAGCAAGGAGTGCTCATCTGGATCACATCCGATTTACCTTTATAACTACTCAGGGAAATTTTACGGTCACCTGGGACGTTTAAAATGCCTGAGTGATTCATTGATTCTCTGCATTCCCGTGTTCGCCAATGTTCCAGCTTTTGCCTTCGTTCTACATCTTAGACAGCATGCACGTGCCATCCAAGCTCATAGTCAGACTTTCTTCACACACACACTTACAAACACACATGTTTTCAATGTTTGTTTGGATTGTTAAGGGTCCAATTAGAGGATATATATTGTAAATGTTACAATATGTGAAGTGAAGCTGATGAAAATCGAACTAGTTGGTCTGAAAACCTTATTAATACTTAGCGGGGTGAAAACTGTGCTGTGTTGTAGCACAAACTAGCAAACGATCTCAATACGCCTCTAATTTTGTACAAAACAATTTAGTCTTCATTTTCTGCAGCGTTTTCAGGCAGAATTACATTGAGTGTAAATTTGAGCTGCAAAAGTCAAATTTTAGGTTACCAAAACATAATGGAAGGAAGCTAAAATAAATTAGAGTACTACTCCCGCTTCTACTAGCCTCTAATCTCAACTCAGCGGATTAAAGAAGGTTTAAAAAATGGATGTTTTGAAATGCACAGCAGTCAGGCGTAAGACCATTAAGACCTAGCCGGTAGTGGCCTTGTCTAAATAAAATATAAGTCCTGAGAGTGAAATGAAAAGGAGAAAAAGGTTTTTCTTTCGTTTTTGAGAGCAGTTTCCTTTCGTTCTAAAGTGGCGTTTATGTTGAAATTCTAATGTCACGTTGTGGAAAATGGGCATTGAATCCGAATGTGTTTTTTCGTCGTATTATACGTCTCTCTCATTCTCAACTTGTGTAATTCATTCAATGTCCAAAACCTAAACGGAAATAACTCTTGACATATAAACATTATGTGTTTATTTCAGCTTGCGTAGACATATATTTTACGACAATAATGGTTGTTTCTCTTACTTCGCCTATTTCGTTCTTTGCAATGGCAACCAAGGCATTCAACAAAGTTCACGTTTTGGAGTAGTGGAATGCTGCCATTTTCATAAAGTTTTCCAGTCAAACATTGAGGTTTCACAGCTGGAGTTCTCACAAATAATATGTGGTTATGACATTCCACGTTAAGAGATTGACGTTCTACACTTCATCATGCGGTGACATTTCTATTTATGTAATAATAATGCACTTGAATATGTCTGATCCGATTCTATGTCAGTGCTGACAGTGAAGGCAGAAGTGAGGAGAATTGGGAATTCGAACTCCATACACTTCTTCCGTTCATGACTGATAGTTTGGGTTAGTTCAAATAATATCTTGGTTGTTTGTTTGTGTGTACGGTGTACTACACAGCCCCTATGACATACATCGTCGTATTACATCATTTAATGCTAAAGGTTCAATGACATGTGAATTATGTCCATCAAAGGATAATTTATTGCTCCAAGAAACGAAATTTTCAACAGAAATAAGCTAACAAGCCCCAGTAACAGAATAAATAGCATGGCATTATTACTTCGGCATTCGTATGACGAGCAAACCCTGGAATTAAAATTGATAAACTAAGTGTAGCCGTAGCCGATTTCTTGTTTAAAAGCTTTCCATAGTTAAAAACATGGCTGGCCTTCGTCCACAGTAAATCGTATACTCGTAAATATTTCATTGATGCCAGTGCATATTAAAATTGCGCGTACATTTAGCCTGTC
Organism: Orchesella bifasciata; assembly: GCA_034697805.1. NCBI lineage: Eukaryota > Metazoa > Arthropoda > Collembola > Entomobryomorpha > Orchesellidae > Orchesella > Orchesella bifasciata. Next base: position 6,363 of record JAQGAP010001838.1, read on the forward strand.
GCTACGTATGTTTGAAACTGCATAAAAATGTTATACCTAAACACTATACTGCTCCAGTTTATTTCAGCAGTTCGGTCAAATTTACACTGACGGTTACTTACCTTTACATTCACCATTTCAAAGTTATTTCAAGTAAAGTGCAGGATTTAGAAAGTACGAAGATGAATGCATGCAAAGTCATTGAAAGAAGATCAAAAATCTAGTTCCAGTGATCCATCATTCCTGTCCATATTTCTTATCTTCTCCACGGTCAACGATTGCTAACAAATAGAAGCTCACAATAGGCAAAAAGGTATGCAATCTGATTGCATTAATGTCTTTCATGCTGACACTCTATCCATTTTGTCAAAGCTGAATACAAGTGGTTGCTTGCTATCATACGAAAGGGAATATACATATATGGTAGAGCAGTATATAATGCACCATGTGCGTTTTATGTACGCTGCAAAGGTATGATGAGAGTATAATGGTGTATGTAAAAATATAATGCAACAATGCAAGCCCCATCCAGTCAAATCTTCTTTTTGGTCTCCAATTTCATTCCGTACTTATGCCCTAACTCGTACTTCTTTTTTGACGAGATGAGAAATTGAAGAAACAATATCCAAACCGGTTTTTCTCAATGCCACACAACACCACTTAAGAAAAGGCAATGCTGGGCATGGGAGAAGAAAATACCAAATGGCAAGTAATACCTCCTCGTTTACTCCTCACTTCACTGAACAAACGGTGGAAATCTTGTGCCTCTCTCCATCTCGTCTCTCCTCTTTTGCATTCACACACGCAGCGTTCAAGCATAGATTCTCCAATCTTTAACATGCATTTTACATACTTGTGCATGTATTCTGCTTCACCATGAGTATACGACATTGGTAAAAGGTCAAGCATATCCGAACAATCGCCATACTAAACAACTGACCACAATAATAGGATTTTTACACAAAGTTCACAAATTAAACTCTGTCATTAAGCATATTGTAGTTGAGCCAACACGTTTAATTACAAAACAATACCAGCAGATTCTTACTTTTGTTCTGTTGTAGAGTAATTTAGCAAAGAAAGAGAAATACAACATGCAACAACCTAGAGGGGCAAATATTCGACATTCTTTTCTGTGGATATAAAGTTCACCTGGGTAGTGAGATGTTTGATAGTTAGATATGCCAACTGAGCGCCGTCCATTGCCAAGAATTTTCAAGTACAGGTTGCAGGAAATGACACTGGCATTATGTTAGCGTGAAATGCTTCAGTATTTTGCGGGAGCAAGAGTACGTATGATAATCTTATTTGTATCTGGAATTGATTTATTACCTACCAAATATGCAATTTAACGTCCACACACGAATGAGTATGGAATTAAGTTGCCATCGTTTCACTCGTTAGGTTGGCATTGGCATCCCAAATCCAAACCTGGAAATGGGAAGAAGCTCGTTTGCATTATCATAATTTTACTGACGCTTTCCGTATGCTCCATAGTTGAACCACATCAGCATCAGTAGTGGTGGCATCTGACTCTGTCTCAAATGTATAGCTTTGTGACTAAATTGCTCAATTAGGTTGAAAATGACATGGAAGGGTTCAATACACCATTTCTAGAAACATTAAATGCAACAACTTGTGATGTTGATAAGATTTCACCAAATCCAATTCCTGTGCAATTTCCCAGCTAACTTGATTAGTTTTCGGCTGGGCTGTGGGAAATTGGAAGCTGACTCTCACTTCCTATTTCCTATTTGCTGATGGAATGGAACTCACTTTATTCCCCTTCTCATCCGCACGACATGTGCTTTACGTGTCTAGAAGGAATGTTGCTATCGCGAAATCTTCTTGCGTTTCTCCTTCGCTCGTTCAGATTATCTGTACAGATTACATATTTACGTTTCGCTTTGCTAGGTATATACCGCACAAAAATGGCTTCATAAGTTTCTAACGGAATGCTAAGAAAATACCAAAAAGCTTTTTAAGATCATACTAATGTTTTGTGCTACAAACAAGTAATCAACATCCGGATGCATATTAAATGTATTAAATTTCACTTTTAATACTTTGCACTATCCTGTTTCATTTTATTAGAATTTACTGACCATTTGTCAAATTGGTGGCTTCTTTCTGCACCAAAATTCTCCACTAACAATGGGTAATTACTTTCATTTACGTTTCTCACATGGCTGCTTACGCAAATATAAAATGGAGTTACCGAGAGTGTTAATGTTTTGTTGCATTATTGCATTAGTATCTGTATGATTTACATGTTGGGTAGCATTCTTTCTAGAACCGAGGTGGGCAAGTAGAAAGGAGATGAAGCCGAGGTCGGAATGAAGTTACAGTTTTGAAATTTGATACTATTAATCATAGCGCAAGAGTTCTCGTAGAGTGGGATAGAGGATACACGAACCAATGCTTATTATTAAGTTACAAGTTACAACTAACTTTCTCTCAAACTGGATAATGTCGTGTCTCTCTGCAATATCACTTGATCATACAACATCAGTATTTATGATTTTACACATCTCAAATTCTTGCTAATATGAAATATCCGCTTCAACGCTCAAAAACCCTTTCATTCAATTTAATTATTCGCCCTCGTTCAAAACATCACATCCCAGCCCGCGTTTCTCTTTAAGCTAGATGCGGCATTACTTGTGATCGCGGATGAATGTCTCTTGCTCAAAAAAGTTTTCCCCTCAAATTTCGTGGTTTCTCTGCCAAAAACGAAACTGTGTGATCAACCCATCGAATGCAATATGTTGGTTGTAATGATGCTGTAAAAAGCATAATAAGAGCCGTGTTCGCTTTCATAAAAACTTCCAGCGTATTTTTTATTTCATATGAATTTCAGTACCAGCTCAGATTTTGTGCTTGGCTTGTATGCTCAGAGATTTGTACATACTTTTTTTTCTTGCATTTGTCGTTATGTATGCTGCTCCATGTTTTCGTTGAAGCAGGCCACATTTATCGATGATTGCATTATGATCTAAAGAATTTGTAATTTTGAAAAGGTTTTGCTACTGAAATGTTGATGACTATTATAAATATTTCAATTTTTCGTTATTGCTGCAAAAACTCTGTTCATGAAGTGTTGCTTGTGGTTTCTAATATAAGTCTTCATATCGCCATATTATAATTCAAAGCAACAACCAATATCCGATCTCCATTATGTCCGTAGGTTGCAGTTTCCAAAAGATTCACTTGTAGATTGTATCAGTAGCATACGTATATGTTGCAGAGTATCCATGCAATGATTCTTTTGTTAATAAAAGGCTGACACTGCCAATTGAGCAAGAGTTAAGAGCATTTTATTTTTTGAATCATCGTCGCTATTAATTTTATATCTTTTCCCAAAATAGGCATTCCATTTGGTTTATGTTCATTTTATTGTTTCATTATTAACTCTCCCGAACTTAGCTTACAAAGAGAGGAAGCCTGAGTTGTTCATAAAATAATGTTCTTTCCGATGATGATTCATGAACTCCACGTTAGTCTAGATATTGGACTCTCTGCTGCGCCAGAAAATTAAAGAGGAAATGGAAATGAGATGACCACTGGGATAAATGGAATTTGTCGGTAGCTACGACTTACGAATTCAATTTTCCAGCAATTGAAACTCTCATGTATGTACTTATGTAAAAGTAGAAAACCAATACTAGCAATAAGATGTGTCTGGCTCACATATAAGTACAGCGCATACCCAGATATTACCCAAGTTTTAGAGATGGGCCCTATCATCTATGCATCAGAGAACTGCCGAAATATTCCTGGCAACAATAAGCAGGGCTTGTATATCTACTCATAAAAGAGCAACGATGCTCACTGCTCAATGAAATGGAAGAAGATGAATTGAATGGTATGGGATGGCAAAAGGAAGCAAACAATGACGGAATTGTAGAAGTGCAGGATGGTTGTTTGTGAGTGATGGAGCTCCTAGTAATACCGACGAAAAAGCCTGCTCACCTTACCTGTGCCTTATTTTATGTATTCATGAGCATCTAGCTTCATCTTCGGTCCGTATTTTATAAGCAGGTAACAACACAAGGCATGCCTTTTTCTGGCCACATGTATAGCTAGGTATATCGCTATAGGTTTGTGTGCGTGTTGTAAAACAGCATTTATGTGTATACACATGCACAAAATGCATACGGTATTTGGAAGCAAAGTTTGTGACCCCATAAGCTCTTTCTTCCTACCTACACGAGAATCTCACATCCATTAGGCAAACCAAGTTTTTCAACTGGAATTATAAAAGTTGAAACTCATTTACTACACGATATTTCCACAATGCCAGAGTGAGCAGAACAAAACCATGGATCTGCTAGCCACGCATGAAAAGCAGGTTGCTTGCTTCCTTCGGTTTGCAGTGTAACAAAAGACTGACTAGCTGAAAGTGAGAGAGAGGGAGAAGGGAGGTAGGTAGATAGACAAATAATAATGGAAAAAGAAAATGAGAGAAACAAAAAACTGAAAAGGATTTTGTTATAGGAATGTTGCAATACGTATAGTTAGCCCGTTGTAAATTATTTTGCCTGTTGGAATTACTGCATGGTTTACGGCAGTATTCACGCCTTCACGTGTCCAAAAGATTTAAGCCATGCGAAGTGAGCACGAGTAAAAATAAGAGATTTCTGACTCACAAATTCTATTAAATAATGAACTATATATTACACATGGCTATACAACTGCCATATTATATACTAGCCGCAACACCATATTGATGCTTCCTTGATGTGCATGTCTTTAAACCGCTCATTCAACTCAACAGAGTCGAGTTGGCAATTGAACATAATCTGTGGCAACAGAGAGCTTCAACAAGGTAAGTACAACAATGCGTCACTTTGTTAAGCTTGTCCTCTCTACTACTCCAACATAAAGTTTGACTCCTAACCAGTTAAGCATAATAAAATTCTTATGAGCAACTGCTGAAATTGGTTAAAAATGCAAAACTCCAAGAAGGCATTATTTTACACAAATATATTATATTACATATAGTGGACACATTCATAGAGTACTTTCAGCTGTTAAAACCTTAACAAATTTTCTTTGCTGTCAACAAACGCGTTATTTCAAAATTTACTGACTTTTCATGATAGCTGAAAATTACCAATTTTTCATATCACTTAATCACGAACCGTCTTGTGGAGTGGATATTTCTTCTTTCGTGCTCTCGCGATATAAAAATGGCTAGTCAAACGTATGGAGCTTCAATACTAATACTGGGAGGAAGTACGGTCGCATCAAAACGGGTGCTTTGTTTCATAAAAAGACAGTATTCAACACTGCCTTGCATTGATGCAACTTTAAAAGTCGGTAAATCCGATTTGTTTTTTATTACATGCTACTCTTCTGTCTGTCCGCTTTTCTTAAAGTTTTTGTTGCTTTGAACTAAATTTTCTTTGGATGATGGCGTTGTTATTGCTTTGCTGCTATTGTTAAGCTGAAGAAAAACGAAGGAGATAATATTATGTATACGACGCGATGAGAATGATCCATTTCCTTTCTCTTGTTTTTAGTCGCCCCTCTTTATCTCTCCCTTTTCAAGGCACACTCGCTCACTGGAAGAGAGAACCAGGCTATTGAATGCACCCAGAGAAACTTAATTATATGCGGAGAGCAAAAGAGGGTAGACAAAAGCCATTACCAAACACGGAACATACTGCCTAACTATACTACGCGCACTCTCAGCAACATTAAGTCAACTTGTACCAAAGTAACGTAGTGAACTTCTGCATACCGTTGGTTGGACTGATTAAACACAGTCATGAATCTAGAAACCCAAGACATCTCATTGATTCTGAATTTGTTGATGGTAACTTTATTATCCGTAAAAGGCCCGAGTTTCACCCGTACGTGATAATTTCTTTTTCTGATTCCGTCCCGCTTTTTGTTGCTTCCGATGCAATTAAATCAAGACAGCATGAAATATTTCGGTAGTCAACCATGATGTCGTCATTGTTAGTATAAGCAGTGTTGCCATTTGACATCGATATGGAAATATGTTGCGATAAGATAAACTGATCAACGAAATATTGGGTTAAAACTCCGTTGCAGAAACAAATTACCAGTATGACGGAAATGCACCTTTCTACAACACGACCATGATGTTTTATGGCATGTATATTATGCAGCATGGACAAATTTAGTTTTACAAGGATAATACGGATTCAACATTCTGTAGACATTTTTATGCCAGTACATTACATGGGAGATATAACGTTACATTACGTGAGCTTAACAATGTATGAAACTTATTTTTAATTCCTTTCTTCAAATGACTCTTCCTTTTCTTGACAGAGCAAGAAGGCTGGAGTATATCTAGTAGGTGCATATTTTCCGTCTGGCTCTTCTCATTCTGGTTTCTAGTATTATGTGCTGCCTCATTTTCATTCCATTTCAACCTCTGCCTTCTTCTCCCCTTCCTCTTTCTTATCTTCATCTAGATCACAGTCAAACAACTTTATCAGTCTAAGCAGTAGTGGTGGCATCACCGTGTACTCTCGATAATGCATTTTCTTTAGTAATATTAGTTTAGCGCTGGTTCGTCTCGCCTAATGTAGTTTGAAGATGTAGTCGTTATGTTATACTCTTCCACCTCTTCTTTGAGAAAAATAGATATTCTATGTACATATTAGATAACAAAGTTGTATGGACCAACTAAGCAAATAGCAAACAAGGAAAAGGGGATGAGAAAAATAAAATAAGAAAGCAGAAGAGATAGAAACACAAGTAAACATTCTGGAACGGAGACAAATCATCGGACTTGCGCGACGCTCGCACTCAAATACTTTTATCTAAACGTGAAGTCTTATTCTTTACCTCGACGTTATAATATTTTGGAATGTTTTTCATTCCGTGAACAAATACCCGTGTGCATTCCCAAATTTTCAATGTCTCACTGCACACCATGTCAACTTGGTTGGGTTTTCTTAAAGAATAAGGTAGAAAAGAGATGGGATAGGTTAACAATCGACTCATGAAAAATGAAAAGCTACGTAAATCGAGAAGCTGATGTCATTGCGTGTTCTGTCAGAGTATTGCTTTGACTCATCAATTTTAAAATTGATACAAGCACAATTGCATGAGCAAATGATCAGAGGGAATTGAAATATTATTACCTTATATTTTATGTGTTTTCTAATGCTACTGTTATTTCCAGAGTGTAAGTGATTTTGATGATGAGGATGGTTTCTAATCCGCCTTCATATAACTTTTTTATTACGTAGCTGTCTTCTTACGTACTCGTTGTATACAGCTTGTTGCTCTACTTGTTACAGTGAACTTTAAACATCCACAATCTTTCAGTTTTGATCTTGATCTTGCATCATTATTGACATGAACACGAACAGTTACTGAGAGCAAAGGAAATAAAAAGTGCTTCGGTAAAGAAAACGAAGCTATTTACCGTATGCAAATCCAAGAGTCGACGAGATGTTGACAGGATTGTTGAGAGAGGAGAATTTTTTTTCGGTGGAGAGATAAAAAAATGTTGTACGGTTAACCGTACGATGAAGGAGTAACAATCTTTTAGGAAAATCCTACTCACTTGATTCCAACCTTTACCTTGCTAGACACACACACACATGAGCACAAATCATATCAAAAGGGAAATCGAATCGAGATTTTGCAATTTACGCAATTGTATCTCTGTTCTGTTCCTTAGGAGCGAGGAGGGTGAGTTTCACGTTTTCGAAGAGTCGCTAGCTACGTACGCCTGTAACAAGTTCCATGTTATCTGATATTGACAAATATTTCGAGCAAAAATGAAATTGAAAAAGGGAAAATGTGCATACACCCTAAGTGACATAAAGGAGCTGCCATTATGCATTATTATGGGAAAGCCTGTCAAGTTTACATACATGTAGGGAAATGAGACCATAATCGTGATACGTTGCACAGACGCACACTGATTGATAGTGAACTTATGCGAGATGCTTAGTTGGAAGGCCATGCTACCCTATCTCTCCGCTTTTGTAAAAATAAGGCAGGAACGAGAATAAGGCGGTGAGGTAATATTTCTCAGCACATTTTCAAAAGTCAAGATCATTAATCTCTCTCAATGGATCCGATTTAATATAGTTAGAGAGGAGTTTGAAAAGACGACAGAGGAGGAGGAGAGAGCAATCCATATGGAACCTGCATCCATTTTGTCATTCCTTTAGCCATCGTCAGTTGACTTGTCTTATCTCCCCAGAAAATCACACACTTGTCCAAATACGACAAAATCATCTTTCAGACTTGACGCATAATTGTGAGTGTGTTGACAGTAATAACTTTATTTTCCGTCTATTTATGGGAAAGTGGAACTGGGAAGGAAGAACGACATTCCTCCATGATGTTCGCTATGTCCTCAGAACGCTCGTAGTTTTGTTACGAGCACTGTTTTATTTGGAATGAATAGAGCGCCAGAGTACCAAATAGAATTCCATGATAAAAAGGGGTAACTAACCGAAAGTACATTCCACTAAACGAATCTAGACTTTGCAACGGCTTTTTCACGGTTATGTAAAACGTAGACAGGCCACAGGCATCAAAACTTCCCCGAGATGGAGAGAGAGCGAGACGGTCTTTTATTGAATAAACTAGGCCACGAATATGCCTATACGCTCTATTCTCTCAAAGTGTTTGGCAGAGGCAAACACAGTGTGCAGCACATTGTACCAATATATATATATTTAATGTGATACAGAAGCTAAACGGGAGAGAGAGTCTAGCAAAAGATCTCATTTTTTGTAACAACTCTATCAAAAGTCAAGGGAACCATCTGGACACAAACTGCTTTGACATAGATTATCCTCGTAAGATAATCATAGCCTTCTGTGGGCAAAATTATTTTTAAAAATCTTTCTTCTTTACTCACAATAGCTCTCCTTTGTGTAACAACTTTAACCATATTATACTTTTTAAGCAGTTGACAACCGCCTCAAGTCTCTGCTCTGCATTATACTTCGTACACTAGAGATTTTTTTTTGTGAAAGAGGAAAAGTTGAGTTTTTTTTTTGACTCAAGTTATCTACATAAAGCTCTTGCTTACAGAAGTCTTATTGGAAGTCAAAGGCAATTTAGGACAACAATGTAATGCTCAGGTAAGTAAAAGTAGATGCTCACTATGAATGTATGTACGTACCTGAAAGAGGACAAATACTTATTTCTTCATACAAAAATTCACTTCCATCCAAATTGCCTACGAAAAGGACTTGATGAAAACAGCGAAACAATACCCGAGGAGTTTTGTGCGATACTATACTACATAGTTTCACTAAATGAGAGGAAGGGGGTATTGGTTGAAATAAATGGAAGGTACAAAAAGACTAACGTTTAGTTTACTATAGCCCCAGCAATGTGCGAAAGAAAAGGAGGAAAACTTTTTTTCTTACGTAAAAAAAACTTTGGCAATGCCAGCGCTACTTCTGCAGTGTTATTACTCCTTCACTATTTTCTTCAAAAATAGTAACTGCTCAAGAATGCTGCAGAAAAAATTGAGTGGAAAAGCAAGCCCGCTCTTATATACCAAAGCTACTTTCCTTCCATAGTAGTTAGGATATTACATGTAAGTTCTTACGCCGTACTTTCTCTCTCGCTCCCTCTCTTCTTTCTCTCTCTCTGTCTTTATATCTCTCATGACATTATTCTGGAATACTTCCTGTAATATGAGATATGGAAACGTCGTCAGCTTTCTTTTAAACTTCCATGCTCAAAAACTAAGCTTTTACGTATTTTCGGACTGGGTTTTCCAGGCTTAGTATCCTATGGTCGTGCATAATGTGCGCTGCATTTTCACATTTGATTATATACTGCACGTTTTAAAAGCTGTATTAGCTGCTAGTCATAGAGGGAAAACACGACATTGCCTTTACAACCACAAAGACGAAAGTGAAAGTAAATCCTGGAGATGTATTTTGTTGCTGTTAGAGAAGTGTGTGACAAGTCTAAAAAGCACTATATGGATTTATCCAACGAGGACGAAATATTTTTACTGATGTCATACTGAGACTATACCATTCTTCCCAAGTACTCAAGTAGAAACCTATAATATATGCTAGACTTGACTTAACACAGTTATGTCTTGAGTGAGCGCACGCATCAATTTCGACGTTTTACTTTTAGACCGTATACAAAACATTGCCAACCAGCCAATCCAACTTTTTTCCCGGAGAATAATGATGACAAGACGTCATTCCAACTGTTTTTTTTTCATCTGAGGATATAATCTAATGTTTTGGACGGAAGTTACATGGAAACTAAAACAAAAATGTAGGACACCGTTGGTTCACTTGGGCGAAATGTTTTTCTGGATTTGCATGTATGTAACAATCATCTATAAATATCATGCCCCTCAAATATACAAGTATTGTATTGTATTGTATTGTGTAGTATTGTATTGTAATGTAATGCAGAAAATGCAATCATGTCTCCCGGAATGTCTTGTTATATTGCTCTCTCGACGCTGACTTCCGTTGTTGGCATTTCTTTCGGATTTTGATGGAAGTTCCTCTGCACCGTGTACATTTATAAGTTGAATCATCTAGACAAGCCAATATACTTTCTTTGGCTCTTATGGTTTGAGTACCTTTTTTTGTGGCGGTGGAGGGGTAACATATGCATGCACACATTTTAGGTAAATATTGCGATGGCTTTACACGCTTTACTTTGAACTTCAGTTCACACGACAACCGATTTTCGGGGAGCCGGCTTTTCAACAGAAGATAGATAGAACTTAATCTACGTGAGCAATGCCGCATCTACATGCAGTTGGTATGCATAACATCTTCCACTTTATTCATTTAATATGCATTAGCTTGTAGACTTGCATATCATGTTGTATTATTAGCTGCTCCATACCATGTCAGTCTTATGAAATCACTGTCATCACGATCCGCTTTTGTCACCACGAAAGACTATCCAGTCTGACTACGCATGACATTGTACTGTCAAATAACATCAGGGTTGATGTTGTATGTAGCGGGTTACAGTATAACACACCATCGTCATTACCACTGCTTTTCATAATTATGAACAAGTTATAACAGGGTTAACCCATTGGGGCTGACGACAAGGGAGGTTGGCTGGTGTTGGTGGGTTACCCAGCCATTTTACATTTCCCAATCTGCAGTGAGCGACAACCAGTCGTGTCATGAGTCATGACTAGCTGATACTTGTAAACGTGAATAATTCTGCAATGGATATTCAGCTCACAATCAGGAGTCTCATATTCCTCACAGGGCAGCCTCCTTTTTGTACATACACTTGTGTTTTGCTCCTGCTTTCTTTTCTCATCCGTTATTTTTTCACTCTTTCACTCTTTTTTCGCACGCACAGATTTACGCCGTTCACACAATACAAGGAG
>JAQGAP010001839.1:0-17693 GCA_034697805.1 Orchesella bifasciata
CCACGATCGTTTTGATCTCGTAATACTTCAGATTTGTAATCTACTACTTAAAATCTAGTATCCTGCCAATTTTCAGCCAAATCGGAGACCAAAATTTCTTGCCACCCTTCCGCCAACTTAAAGTGATGGGGACTTTACGTACTTCATTGAATATTTACACACCATTTTGCTATATATGAAACGTCGTAATACCAGAGTCACGGCTTGGATGGAGTTTGTTTCATCCTACCCCAGAAGTAAGGAAATATATTATGCATCTTTCACTTCTCCCTGATATCGAAGTTCCAGGAAAATTGTATACACAGTTCATTATCTTTAATAAGTTTTGGAAAATAAACGTAGGTTTGTTTCCAACCCAGGTTATATATTTGACACTCAGTTTTTTTCCTTTGATTTGCGTGGGTTTTCACTGTCCTTACTGGTGGTCTCCGTGAAATGTGGACTAGGTAGATAATTCGAGTAATGTGTATAATTTTCTTCATTTTGATTACATTTTGGTATAATCGCAAGTTAAGCAAACATCTTTGACTTTGGAAAATTGAATTTTGTGGAGGAAGGTTTCCATTACGGTTGGCTAGAATTGCTTATGAAAGCGAACTTTTGGGAAGCATCTACCTGGTGACCTGATGAATTGAAAATTGAAACTGCATGCAAAATCACACAATGGAATACGAACGATAAGTTTGATGCAATTATTAAAGTACTTTAAAATACAAAATAAGAATTAAAATATTCAATATTCACTAACCAATAAACAACAAAGGTGGTTATGATACATAATTCATGAAATGATGCAAAATAGTTTATGGATAAATTCATTAGAATTTTTTTTGCTAGTTCCATTTAGATTCTATGTTACACATATAATGTTCATGAGCTTGTAGTGTAATAGTTTCTGAATATATTCACAATATTGTATGAAAGCATCCTAATCATAATCATCATGGCAGCTATCTAGTATCAAAGATCTGGTTTTCTTTGTGATTGCGAACATAGTAAAATGGGACAGTTGTCAACCAATGGAATAACATTGTTAACGTTTATTTTGAGCGGTAACGGTGCTGTAGTTAAATTTGCGATTACATGAAAACACAGTCCTCCGTTTACCCTCAACCAGTACACATATTTTAAACTACATCTCACTACTTCATTCGCAGGTTCATTTTAAAGTTCCTCTTTGAATTTTAAAGCTCAAATACTTTCCTACTTGCTAGTAAGTGTATAAAAAGCATTACCCCTTGATGCCATTATTCTTGCGATAATAGTTATAACCAGGACAAGTTATCATGTACCTTCCACCAAACTCAGAATGCTTCAGAGTAGTCATGCCTTCATTGTCGTTGAAATTACCCGTGTACTTTTCCATGCACAAGAATTACTTCCTAGAAAACGTTTTGTATTACTACCATACATGCACTCATAACAATGATGCCTCTGCAATTTCTGAACTGTTTAAGCCACTCGCTTTTTGCTGGCGTAGTGCGCAAAGAACAACTCAAACACATTTATGCTGGTACTCCACCTGTACTGTACATTCAGTTTAGTTAAACTACACGGCTTATGTTCAAATAATCATCATAGTCTTATTCTCATTGACTCTTAGCAGAAGAAGAAGTTTTGAAACGGCTGGCTAACTCATATTCACAATCAAAGCCGATATTATGTTGTTGGTCTTCATCGGACTTTGCATAGACATTGTTTGCTAATTTCTAGCGTTTGCATAGGCTAAGTTGGCCATCCTTATCATAGCCAACAACATGCATTTGCATGCATCCAATTGTATTTGTTAATATTGGGACAGCATACAATATTGAGTTCCCGATCAAGACAATGTTTGTGCATTTTCAAGCCTGCATTATTGCTGTTTCATTTGCATTAACAAGATTGATAAATAGTATTCGGATTTGGGACTGTACAAAGCCATCAAATTCAAGTGTTTGTGTATCACTGCCAAACGTTAGCAAAGAAGCTATACACTCACTGCCTCCAGCCCCACATCGAGAATAAGTTTGTTTTTGTGAATAGGTTGAGTCTGTGGCATGCTTTCGTTTTCCTTTCGTATGCCAACGAGTTGTGATTTGTGATTGTGAATTTATGCAAAGTAGTATCCTTTCGTAAACTTTGGGTAGCCAAAAGTGCTCAACTTGCCAAGCAATATAATGAGAAAAGAATATTGCCTCTAAGCTGTGAAATAATTAAACGGAAACTGTTACATTTGTCAACTGTACATTCACTAAACCGGCTCATGGACACGTTAAAAACTTCCGTTGACGGGATGGGAAGCTCGCTGGATCCTCCCGTGAGCTTATCTTTAGTCAAAGGGGATGAGACACCCAGTTTCAACGGAGACACAACGGAAGATAGTGGGATAAGTGGTGAGTGTTAATTATGTAGATATAATATGAAATTGGTTCCATATGGTACGTGCAAATGTGCTGATATGCGATTTTTCTTCTTCCATAAGGTGACACACTAGACCCATGTGACGATACACCAACCTGGGATATTGAATATCGTTTCTGGGATGGCACTGACAACAGGGTTGTACAATTATCTGAGCCGACTCAAGGGACTCGAGACGAATTGGAATTTGAATACATAATTGAAACCTTCATTTTGCCTTCCATTTTTTATGATGGATCTTCCGCATTAGATTTAGCAGAGTCAGAGGAAGAAAACAAAGAAAATGAGGAGCCTCGTTAAGTAAACATGTCACGTAGTTTACAAATTACTTGATAATCTATCGTGGTTAGATTTTGTAGCTTTAAGTATTATATTTCAAAACGTTTGTGTCGCTATGAATGTCATTCGTAAAGTTTATCAGTTTTGGTGAGCGCTGTTCGTTTTAACAAGGTCAACTTTAGGTTTCTAGTTGTGTACCTGTCGTTATCTTATCGTATTTAAAGGAGCGTTGGAGGTGCTGTTATACAAATGAAATGTTGAATACTATATATTACGTAGTAAATACGTGTAGTTGTATCCGAAGCTAGTTTAATATTTCACGAGGCATTGTAGGTTGAAAGAGTAGCAATGAAAGTTTTACCTAGCAAATTATTTGCAGTTGTCCAAGATATTATGTATGAACATGGATATCATGACGTGATAAATTGTTTGCCGAACGTTTCGGTAAGTAATTACTGAGTTTATATTAAGTATATGAAGAATGTACTGCCGTGTCCAGCCAAGAAGCGTAAAATAAACTGTTCTTCCATTAAGACCCTTCTCCCAAGCCTTTTTGTAAGAAAACATGACAAAAATAATGCATGACCGTGTAAAGAATAAGTTAGCATAAAATGACTACGGGATATATCGAACACCCATAGACTATCAGAATAATGGAAACATATAAAGTGGCATAACGAAGGGCTTGACATAACACTGTGATGGAATGATATACAGCACGAGAGACTTAATATAAAAATTGTTTATCGGGTAAAGCATAGAAATAGGAGTTCATTGATTAATTTAATTTTTTAAGATTATTTTCTCTACTAATTTGTTTTCACTTAATTCCACAATTCGATTAACATATTTGTGAACTCCCCTGTAGTTTCAAAATTGTCCAAAGAGACCATCCTTTTAGGCTCAAATACCCACTTGAAACTGGGTTCCTTCTTTTCATTAGCGCATGGGAAAGGAGTGAGTTTATTTGCTCGCAGGTCTGCAAATAAAACCGGAGTTGAAATAAGTATATAAATAATATGCTACCATCAGTATTCAAGAGTATCAAGAACATCATTTATCAGTTAACGCTAACTTTCGAACATTCACCTTCTTTCGGTCTCTTTTTGCAGGTCTTCCTTGTCCTATCCTTTTCTCCTAATTTGTCCATTGACCGGAGTCAACACCAACACGCAGATTAGCACACAAAAACTAAATACATTTCCTTGCATAATACTTGCTTGTTAATATTTAAATGGAATTTTATAGAAACCTCAATATTCGTAAGTATTTTCTTCTGTTAAAATAACGAAGGAAATAGTGTTGGTCTTGTAATATTATGTTGATTGCTGAAAGCTTGTCAGTTGCTTGCTTTGAGTATAGGCATTACGCGGATTCATGGAAAGCTGGCATTGTTTCTATTCACTCAAAGACAATGATGATGATGTCATGAAATTAATATGCTGCATTCGGTATGTGATCAGGATATAAGAAATATTAGAAACTGTGAAATATATGCTCAGGCTAATATATTAGCTTCATGGTTAGGTATTATCCATCCGTTCAAGAGTCTCTACCCGACAATTCAAGTTTCAATGGTATTAGTTAGATTGACGATTTTGTTCCTATCTATCGTAAAGTCAGGCTTGAATGTTAATACTTATTGACGTTGGAACCGAATAACCAGTACTTTGCTTTATGTAAAAGTACATTTAATCTTCATCTGACAATGCTTTGGAATATTTCCTTATATGCTTAAACATAAGCTCAATACAGCTTTATAGAAATAGCTTCAAAAGTATTGAAGAATTGCACCGTTGACAATGTTTATTCAAAACCATTATATTTCATATCGCCAATCGTTTCATTACCATAGTAAAGCTTAGGTATTCACTCTTAATTAAATCACAGAGTCAATCGATAAGTATTCATCACAGTTGGAAATTCACATGAAATTATTTCATCATCATTTATACCAACACCAACAGTTTGTCCATTAGTTTGAAATTAACCCTCCCTTTACCAGCGAATCCTAATTAAAATAATACCTTGATTGATTGTCATTCCAACCAAATTCCTTGAAATACTTACAAACGCATACTTTATGTGACAATGAAAAAAAACACCGAATTACAATTTACAAAATGTTTATAGAAAGGGCTCATAAACCTTGCTGAAAAATGTATCATCTATCAATACTGAGAACTCTAGCACATACAGTTATTTTTGTTGGTGAGAGCTGGTTATTATTACATTAGGTTAATTATACGAATGGATGCTTAGATTAATAGCCGATAAGCTCGACAACGCCGGAATTAGGAACGTTTGTCCCATCGCATCTGGAGAAAGCATGAATTTTGACATGGGCGTCACGAGATCCTACATCAAACGACAAAATGACAACTGTTTAGATTTGGCAAGCACCTTTCTTCAATTATTATTTCATTTGATTAACATCAGCTTACGTTTCTGGCCAAAGGTCTTCTGGCAGATTGAGCAGTCGTACAGATTATTCATTTCCAAAGCACGAAACTCTCTTCCATGTTCGCTCATCATGTGCTTCCGTCGGTAATATTTATTCGTGTAATATGTTCCAGGAAGACATCGGTAACAAGGGAATACCCGATTTCGCTTCTCGTCTTCTGCTGACGATGACTGTTGCTGAGAATCATTAGTCTCGCATTGAGAATACTCAACTGATTCCTCCACGACTGATACGGATGCTGATGTTTCTCTAGATGTGGTCATGGGCTCCAACTCATCGATGACTGAAAGAGATGCTGAATCTGAACTTTCGTCTTGCAACTCTCTGTCCTCTGTCCTAACGTTGCGAAAGGCGTTATTTAGCATACGACCGGGTTGGTTAGATCCGGTATTTCCACCGTGCATACGGATTACCTGGTCGTAAGGATTTCCTCCCATCAGTATCCAAACTTTTCGTGGGTCGTTGTCTTTGAGAGACCAGTTGGTGATAATGCCAGCCTGACCCTCGAGTGTTTTAAAAATATTCTTCCTATTTTTAGCCCTAACGAAGTCATTGGAGCCGGCTATGAAATGAGTGTGCAAAAGATTGATTATTGTACTAAATGCACATAAAAAGCATACAAGGCAGCTTTGATCTTTGTAACGTTGTTATATTCTACTTACGTTCATATTCAGAGTCTGATGAACTGTTTGAGTTGGAGGGACATGGCCCAATGTTGCCACCTATAGGTAAATTGAGACCTTGGCGAGATGCTCCTGAACTGTCAGAGAAGTTATTCACAGAGTTGTACAACTCCGACATTGATGAAGATGCACTGGAAATGTTAGAATTTCGATCATCATAATTTCCAACACGGAGCCCACTTGACAAGATTTTGGAGACGGAGTCTATTGAGCTTCTGGTAAGATTGTTCAGTCCCATTGATGCGGCTCCTGAAGAAGGACTTGGGCGTTGAACTGGAATATTTGAGACGGTGATATCAGCAGATGGTTCAACAAAAGCCGTTGGAGCAAGTGCAGATGTGACGTTGGCCTTTACTCCATTTCCTAAAGTGCGGTGGCTCTCATTAGGTGGTAATCCCGAACCATCTTGCCCACTGACTCCGTGCTCTGAAAATTGTGCGGTCACAGGCATTGTATCATCTATCTAAATGAAACAAAGTCATGAAATTAGAAACTGAATGAAGTCAATGGAACACAATGTACAAGATTTATAACGGAGCTTTACCTCTGCCAAGTTGCAGAAGAGAGGCCCCTTTAAGCATAGAATGTGGGAGTGGGAGAGATGACTGTACTCAATTTATAATGCCAACTGCAAGTAATATTTGAAACCGGTGACAGTACTAATTTAATTGTAAGGACAACTACTTCAGCTAGGTATTTTGTTTTTAGACGTTGCACTAAAGATTTACTAACGACTCGAAGGTTGCAAAGTTGAAGCCAGATAAAAAAAAGTACCGCAGTCTTTATCTGTCAGCAAAACATACCTATTGCTTTGCTTCGTACTTAATCTCATTAAATCAATGAAGAACCTATTTAAATGAGCAGTTCATTGCATTCTACCAAAAATGCAAATGGTAAATTAAGAATTTGTTGAGATCAACAGCTTGTAATACGTTGAAAGTCTGACAAAAAGGTTTTTGAATTCATAACATATACACAGCTTCTTTGTGGAACAGCCGAGCTTCACGTTAAGGAAGCTTCTCTTGAAAAGTTGAATCATGAACATGATATCCTGTACTGTGTACTTGAGAAGCAAAGGGAGCATTAGAGTTCAGCTGAAACTTAGGATTAAGATGCTTGAACCTATGCCTGGCGATGAGTTCCAAGACTTTGCTTTAAAGTTCAGAGCAACAAGATATGCATATGAAATGGAATGAAAGGAAGCCCGAGAGCTAATAATGCAATGCAATGCGGTGCAATAGGTTTTTTGCTGATTTGATTATTCCACATGAGATTTGGCTAGTCACTATGATTATACGCAACAGAAATGTAGTTGTTAACTTCAAGTAACGGTTATTGTATGTCATATCAAAGTTAAAATACAGAAAGTTGATACTCTTACCTTTGAATCTCAATTCAAACTAATGCGATAGTCTGAATGTAAAAAAGGGCGTTGAGTTTTCAACTCCTGGTTCTTCGTAAGGCTCTGAAGGCACAACTACGTGTTAGACCTTGTTCGTACTGATGTACACGGAGTCAACCTGAGCCTAAAATAGAAGGGAAAATCTTTAAACAGGCGAGATATGCAAACCAGAGACTGTGACTATCTATCTAGTTCCGTCCGATTTCCCAACCCAGGGTCAGGTGCTATGGCTTTAGGTATAATGTATGAGTCACGAAATACGTTTTATGAAACAATGCATAATTCACAATGATGCCGATTTGTAAATCCCATCTAAAAAATGCTACATTAAAACTTTTAGCCTATTCATCTTGTCCGCTGAGAATTCATTATAGATCCG
This sequence comes from Orchesella bifasciata, assembly GCA_034697805.1. Classification (NCBI taxonomy): domain Eukaryota; kingdom Metazoa; phylum Arthropoda; class Collembola; order Entomobryomorpha; family Orchesellidae; genus Orchesella; species Orchesella bifasciata. Next base: position 7,611 of record JAQGAP010001839.1, read on the forward strand.
ATGTCGCAATCAGACCTCAATTCATGGTATAAAAATCACTCCTAACCCACATTTTTATAATATACAATCAAAGAATTTTATTGCCGTACATATTTTTAAACAGTGAAATTCAACAGAAACGTTACCATACACATATACGAAATCAAACATTTTTTTTCCAAGAATTATTTGTCATACTTTTAAAAGTCGGGATAGGGTATTCAAGCCTTAAAATCAAAAGAAACATTTATGTTCATTCTTATAAAAATCACCGAATCATCATCATCCTGAGAATTTACAAATTGGAACGTGATTAAATTAAAATGAGCTTAGCCAGCAGTCAATAAATCTCATACTCATATCAAGCCTGCATATAAACTAACACCATCGAGAACACTCAAGTCAGATATATTACACAGCAGTTATAAAACAAATTTCAATGCATAAATGCCACATTTAGCTTATCACCAGTAAGATCAATAACTTCTACAGCATCAGGATCAGAGATGTCTGTTCCAGCATTGCTCCTTTCCTGTGCACCGTACTCCACCGTTGTTGAATTGGCAGCTCTCTTATGGACATGGTACGTCATTCCTGCTACAAAGCGATGATAACCATAGTCATTTTGATCCATCTGGAAAGTGACTGGCTTTTTCTCTTTCTTTAGCAACTGAAAAATACAAAACGTGTTTAGATAAGGGAACTTGTCACAAGTATTACTTACTTAAATATACTGACCTTGCAACAGCCTGGCTTCTTAGTAGTAGTAGCTTCAGGTTTAGAAGCAGCAATTTCTTGGATGTGGACAGGTTCCCAGCGGCCGTTAGGCAAAAGAACAATTTCTTGTACAGAAGCATCGTTAGACAACTCCCATATAACCTGAATAAAAAATCTGCGACAGAAAAGAACATCCTTTTTGAAAACAGAAGAAAAATAGAGATGTAATATGTCGTGTAGCATTGGAAAATGTGTGCTCCATTTACCCATCAATTTTCAAATCTTCAGATGCAACATGCTTATTGCAGACCGGACATTTATGCAATTGTCTTACAGCATTTAGCTTACAAAACTGCTCCGCATCAAAGCATTGAGCATGTTTGCAGGTCTTGGCTTTGCACGGATAAGTCATACGCACTTTGCTGAGTGGACAAACCAAGGACACGTTAATGGAAGTGGCTGCGCAAACGCCTTCTTCTTCTGGTTCGTCGGTCATCATTAACTTTTTAACTGTAATATGGACAATAGAACATATTTTAAAACAATGCACCACAGTATACGTAAAACTATGAATGCGTTTGTATTCAATATAATCTAACCATATGCTCTATTGCTAGTGGGATACTCGATTTCACTTGTCAACTTTTCAAAAAGTCTATCAGAAGGTATAAAAATAGGATTGAAGTCCATTGTATACGAGTGACGACGAAGGACGGAAGACAGATTGGGATTCCTTCTCTTAATTTTGACAGTGTGTCACTACCCTAATAATACAACCTTTAAATTCAGTCTTGGTTTAAAGGGTAATATCCTAAATAATATTTAAAAATTAATTTCTTCAAAGTTTTATAAAGGCACTGGTTCTAATAATATGAGCTGGCAGTTCAATCTTCTGACTCATCGCCTACACAATAATATTACCGCTACGAGAAAAGTAGTCGTCACGTCGGCTTCCCTCCATGGTAATTTCTAGTTACCTACATATCAGAATGCTGTGGAACAGACATGGTAAAAACCCGTGGGTACGGGTTTAAACGGGTTTTGCGGGTTTAGGTTTAAATGGGGAGAACGGGTAATATTCATTTCTCATGTATTTAACGTGGTGACATGCATTTCATACATGAGCCGGTGTTCCTGTCTGGTATTATTGATATGTTGATGCCAGACCTTGATTGTTTTCAAATGTTTGACAACAGAATTCAAGACCATAAATTCCTTACAATATATAGTTTTGTGGCATTTGGCATTTCTGCTTTTAGTTTACTTCAAGGGACTCCTTAATCTAAACGTTAAAACACTATACTGCAATAGCTATGTCGTTCATAGACAGCTACAGTTAGTCAAATTGACTAACTCTCGCTGTATATGAGGCTTGTATACTGCCTTGACTGCCAAGGTAGTCATCATCGGCTAATTACTAATCATAATCATACAGATGGAAAGTAACATATAAAAGCTAAATATAACAAGAGAAAAAGAAATTAATGCAAACTACTCTGATTTTGCATTGATTTGTAATGTTTTATGTACCTACCCGTTTTTACCCATAAAACCCACCAAATTCTAGGTGGGTTGGACCCATTAAAACCCGGGTTTAAATGGGTTGCCCAACTACCCGTTATAATCCACTTGCCATATCTGCTGTGTAGTGAAATACGAGAGTTTTGTTTCTGTACATGTATGTATATTGTGTGCAACACATGAATTGTAAGCATTTCTTCCTAAACGGATTCATGAGTCTAACCATTATGGAAATATAACACCTATTGATATGCATATAAAAACTGAATATATGTCATATATACATGATTTATAAGGCTGTCTTTTGCGTGAACTGAACCTTGACTTGTTTCTGAGAACTGTATCGGCTGTCAGAATTTATAGTTATGGTATTTACTTTGCTCTTTGCTCTCTTGACTGATATAATCTTTTTTAACTGGCATAGGTATTTGCATTTGCAATGCACATTTGCATGGAAAAATCTCTCATTCTAATATTTCTAGTGCACATAAAACAACAAAAGAGCTTGCCCTCCAGTAGCTAGCTCTAATGCGCCCTACCAAAAATGCATGGGGGCTTTTAATAGCCGTTTTAATCGGTTAAAGCCACTAGATTGTTCATAAGTACCCAGAGCAAGTCAATTTTGACGTCTCACATAATGATTGAAGTTGGCGAGTTTGATTATATATTATTAATCGAAAAGTATCATCATTAAAAAGGATTGCTTATAAGATTCATGTCTGTATCACTTCGCCCCATCAGCTTTACTCATCATTTATATAAATTTTTACTATTCATAATCAGTCAACAACTTCTCATTTTTGTCCACAGTTTTCTACGGACTCAAGTAAATAAAAAAAATGAATTAAGTCTTGTTGACTGAAAGTGAAAGAGAGCTATTGCAATTCTACTCTACTATTCTACTACTCAATTCAGAAAATTATTCTAACTTCTGGTCGGTTTCATTCCTCAAAGACAAGTCCTTCAATGCTGCAAGCCATTGGATTTAATTTTTGTGAAGTCTTTGAACTATTTACCTAATGAGGTAAGGTGCGAAGTTTTTTTAGGAAGATACATCATTGCAAAGATAAAAAATCAATTGAGAGAGTCAGATAAACACCAAGGCGGACAGGGATATGAAACACCTCCGTGAGCTCACACTGAAGGGTTGGACGAATCAGCCATGAAAGACCAAATCAAACCCAATAATTGCAGTTCTATTGTATCTGAAACTTTGAAACTACTTTGCTTGTTTGGTTTAAGATAACAGAGGGTAACTTTATAGACGACATCATCAAGAACGTGGGCAAGCGAATTTTTTACATATTTGATATCATGCTAAAAGTTTCTGGGAAAATTTCCATGAGAAACTGAAAGCGTCTGTACATATACGGCTAACGGGTTGGCCCAATGATTTTGGAAGAAAATCGCTTTAAAGCCGAGATCGAAATGCTAACCCGTAGAGATAGGAAAGTTAACTTTCTTCTCCTCAAAAAGATTTGAGTAAAACAGTGAAGAATATAATTAGTAATTAGCAGGGGTATTCTCTCACTTTGAAGACCAATGGCATACGAATTCCGATTTTTTGGTCGCCAATTAAATTAAATTTCATTACGTTGTTATATTATTTAAAAAATCAGAATAATAAAGTTTATTGTTAATCAGTGAGGTCATAAAATTTCACAGAATATAATTATACTATATCGAAATGCCACTTTCTCCAGTGAAGTTCATCACGTATACATTCGGAACCATCATTGGTACTTAAACTTGATGTGTGATTTTGAAGAGTCATGCATGGAGTAATAGTACTTTCATGGTTCGCATGTGCTGAACATTGCATAGAGTTAACTTTGATGATTAACGAAAAAGTGCATCCATTTACCGTATACAATAAGTTTATGCTGCATACATATAGCTAACTTTCGCAGATGATTAATAGATCGTGGAGAGAAGGAAAGGTTGAGTAAGTTAACATAAAAGTTCATCGTAGTTAAATTACGTAATCAAACCTGTATGTAGAAAACATAACCAATAACTAAAATTAAGTTTAACAATTTTACCAGGAGCCAGCAAGTCTTTTTTCATGTAAACAAATGTTTTTTCAAGGAGCATTTTTCATCCTTTCTCAAACCTTAACATCAGTAGTGGCAATAACAAATATATGTGTATGTATCCATAATCTTAAATGAATCACCAAATCATCATCAATATAATAGTGAGGGAAGGTGATTAAATTAAATTGATGGTGACCAGTTCACAGTGAACATTGACCACCAATTTATATCAAAAGAAAATATAGCACTGATGGCTTTTGGATAATATAGTCATGCACTTTCTTTATCTACGTCCAGGATTTCAATATCATCTTCCTCCGACTTTGACCCAGAGCTATAAGAAGGTTCAATTTTTTTGGCACTCTTGTCATCCGCAAGTTCCTTCTGTGATGAGAAATCCCAAGCAGTAAGCAGTTGATGTATGAGACTACGTACGTGCCCATCAATACTCCTCCTACGACTGCGACTCCTGTTTCTAGTCTCCACTTTTGGCTTCTAGTAGTTAAACAAAAGACAGTCAACAGTATGAAATTAAATATGAGTACATAATATTATCTGCATCGATTATATTTGCATGGCTTACCTTAGCTGGCAATTCGGATTCAGAAGTAGATTTTGGGGATTTGGTAACCCGCACTGGTTCCCAAGTACCGTCAGACAAAAGTTCAATTTCTTTCACAGCAATATCATCAGACAAATTCATCACGATTTCGGTGAAGAAGCTGAAGATGCAAAATGGAAATAGGTATCGCGTGCAAGTAAAAAAGCAGATAATTACAAAAGTATGTACTTACCCATCAATTTTCAAATCGTCAAATTCAAAGGTTTTTTTGCATATTGGGCATTTCATCCTCGATCCCATCTTGTACACCATTACAAACGTCTTGGCATCAAAGCATTGGGCATGTGTGCAGACCTTTTTTCGACAAGGATAAGTCATCCTTACTTTGCCAAGTGGACAAACTAAAGATACCCGGAGTGAGGTGGCTGCACACAGATCTTGGTCTTCTTGGTCACCCTCCCCCATGATCTTCTGAACTATAAAATGGACAGAAATATAATAAATTAAAGCTACACATCACAATTAAATGGGTAATTACCCCGTTTGTTATAAACTAACCGTAAGCTTTTGCATTTGCAGGGTAATTGATTCGGTTGGTTGTCAACTTTTTGAAAAGCTTGTCCGGAGATGACACAGAGTAATTAGCACCCATAATTTTAAATTATGTAGACTATATTATTGAAAGTAGATTGAGATTAAGTTTGTTTTATTGAAACTATTTATTTGGACTCTGCCCTAACTTCAGCAACCAACGACCAAACTTGCGTTGTCAAAATTTCACAATTTCTCTTATGTCAGTTTGACTTTTAATTGCGCTTTATAAAATCTAATTATGTTAATTTATTTTATTAACCATCTTACTTTGTTATATAAAAATTATGTCATATATTATGTCTGATTAAATATGTAACGGCTAAACATCAACCTGCATGATGAGCTGTGAGTTTGAGCTTTATCTGATTCAATGTACAAAAGGTATATATGGTAATGCAGTAATGCACAATGAAAATATTCGTGATGAAATAGTGTCCACTTGCTACTTGTATGGAAAAACAGAATTTTACTGTGCATATGATGCTTGAGTATAAAATAGGAGGCTAGTGACAAAAAAGAATTTCCTATTTGCTTATCATTAGTCAATTATGTCTTGAGAGCCTGCTTTTGTACTATATACATGAGAACGCTTTGTGTTTTATACACAGATTTAACTCTGAAACGTTTACCAACCTTATTGAGAAACGTACACATGCTCAATATATGTAGATACAGCATTTTTTGGATTCTATCCATTTGTATCTTATCATATTAATAGATGTTTGAAGCGTGATAAGAGATAATTACTCCTTCAGATACCTTATATATCGCTTCCGGTTTTACCTTAAAAAGGTTTCCCTTAGCTAAAAGCATGGAGATTGGAGATCAACATGGGGAAAATTATCTTAAAAGATACCATGTTGTAAAAGTTTGATGCATGAAATATCAAAGTATGAAGCACTTATAGACAAGAAGTTGGTTGGAGTTGGAACTTCGTAGTTCAGATTTTGTAAAATTAGATAAAATTCTTTTTCATAAGCACGTCCAAGTTATACTGACTTGATCAATGAACTGAAACTACTAACCAAGTTCTGTACCAGTCCATCGTGGATGTTTGCGTCTGGAAGATTTCTCATACCCAGCAGAAAGTATGTGTACCTATTTGCCTATTCATCGGTCAATAGTGTGTCCATCAATGTATTGTGATTCCGAATTTAATTCACTACAATTTTACATTCGTCAAGTAATGATTATCCTCTCCAATAACATGGAAAACTGAAAGCCCCGGATTCGAGTCAACGATTTGTGTCAGAATGAAATAAAACTTCAATTTTACTTCCATCCACGATACTGGGTCTAATAGTAGTGTTGTACATAAGTTGGTATGCAGGCGTGAAGCGATGTCAAAAACCTCGTATGCATCATAGATTCTTTCCTTTCTTTCCCATTTCCGTTCTTATTTCTAATTTCATTCATTGGGTTTCCATTCCCTGAGAAACTTGATAATAGTATTTCTGATGAAAAATGCTACGTCAGCGTGGTTTTTATTGAAAAAGCCATTAATTTTGTACTCAGGTAAAGCAGATTGCGAGGGTGTTGTGCTGATATCACAGGTGTCCGATTTTCCATGCTGCAGACGAACCCAAGCAGTTAATAATGTAATCGCGTACAAGCAAGTGCTGTATACATGCATGGCACAATGACATTTGTACATCACCAGAAGAGAAATGACTTATGAGCCATAAAGCGCTTAATATTACGTGAGGCTTTATGGCAGGAGTTAATTAAAGACATTTGAAGATGTGTGTGTACATTGCATGAGAAAGTAGAAGTCGTGCATTTCACATAATCAAAGTATCACGGTTTGATTAATTTTATGACAACTACGTACAACCTATTTCATTTGTGTAAAATCGATACTTCATTTAGAACCGGTATCGAGGTGACGAATGAAATACGCAGATTTAATTGCCAAGCCAAATCGAGTCAAGAACAAATTTTTATATGAGAAGAAAATGGGCATACATTCATACCACTTCGTCTTGGGTTCATCCATGCATGAAGATCTGATGACATTTTAAGATTGTACTTTCGTGAATATCCAAATTTAACTTTATGTAGCAGGTAGGCCTAAAATTTACATATGAATTAAACAGAATGCGTGTTAACGGAATGGCAGCAATAAATTTTTAATAAAATTAATAACTCGGGAGGTATTAAAGCAATGTTGAGTGTTAAATTTACATGCAATCTCCTAATTTAAAAAGTCACATCAAGCAGCGTCCTCGGCGTTTATGTCAAACACAGCTGTAACTTTTTGTAGTCCTTCCCTTCCTATGTGATCTTTGCTTGCTTGGGCTGCTGTATGAAAGGTGATAGCTAGAGTTGGTAACGGTTGAAAAAGCATGATTAACCCTAACTCATTGCAGCTTGAAAAAAACCAAATTATTGAGTTGAGGTAGTAAAATTATTTTTAACTAACTCTTCTAAAGTATAATGGGTCAAATTCCGTAATTTATAGTGATGTCAATCAGACACGTGTGTACCAAAACTGTTACCAAGAAGCATGGTTTTAGTTTCATGGAAATTCCAATAAATATCACGAGCCATGAAGCTATGAAAGATGAGGATTGTGTACTTAAATAATTCTTTAAATGTACCAGGATAAAAACTTATTATGCAACGAAGCATAATGCATGTACATAGGCGAGGATAACAAATGTGCCCTGCACATACTGTACATATGAACTATGAGCTATTAAGTCAAATGTAATGTATGACGCTCAACGTTAATCTTCACGCTACCACTACTTTTTACAAGGTATGCACTTTTTGGCACTGCACTCTAATCTTATTTATGCGCTCACCCTTTAAGCATGCGTTATCCTTATCGATATACAGTGGTTCAGCTAATGATGGATATGAACGAGGATCTTGAACAACCGAGTGTCACAAAATGGTTTTTATTTAGCCACATTTTTTACGTATAAATGTAAGCAAAGAGCTGGTAGAATATGGGTGAAATACTTCATTCCACCCTAAATCTCCGTTGTGGTGAACAAAGCTTCAGAGGTGAAGCCGATTGTATGGGGTCTAACTTGATACTCGGGTACAGTGTGACTGTTACAGTTGGGATTGATAAGGGCGAGAAGTTCAGAAACAGTTTCCAGTTGCTCATCAGCTCTCGCGAAGGTACATCCCGCAGTTAAAGAGTTGTTATTCCTGAAATATTGAGACACTCATTATTCATAATCGTGAAGATGGGCAACTCGATACAGAAATTGGGATTTTATCACTTTGTTCTAGCTGTTATTACTTTCTCATTACTGCACGTAGCCATCTGCATCCCTAGAGAACGGAGAGGTGCGAGAATTTCAGAGCATGAAACTCCAAAAAGAAATAATAAACCGCAAGGAGAACGGTTTTGTTTAAAAAGGCTCCAAGATGCGTTGAAAGTTGTGTGTAGTGGTGGTTCCAGTCGAACTCCTCTTTACTACAACCCTGGCCAGCTTTCACATCTCAATCAGAGCTCAGCTCAGATTCAAGGTAAGAATATTGCCAAAAATCAAGCGGAATGGAAGTGTGAAACTTTTATTTTTATGATTTCACTCATACTTACGTTAATTTAGCAGGATTGCAAGGACATCCGACAAACATCAGAAATAATATTCCCACCATGGTCCAACCCCAAAGGCGATTACTGCGGCGGAGGGCACGGAGAAACATTGTTCGAGAATGTTGTGAAACGCCATGCAATTTCACAAAGCTGTTGAAATATTGTTCTCCAACCGTGAGGTGAGCAGCAAACTAGTACTGAAATAATAGTAATGGAAATACAAACGCTAACCAGCTAAAGAAATTTTTATGGTTTGGCTGTATAGGCTTTCCACGTCGGGTTTGGATCCAACTCATACAAAAAGTCAACCGGTAGGTACACGCTAAATCATTATATTTGGAATGTGATGAATAACACACATTAATGTGGGTCATTTTTAGACTAAAGTAACCTTGTCGGGACATAATTTAACATGAAATATTAAACATAAAGGGGTCGTAAAATTTTTAAAATCTTGATGCAGACCACGTCTCAAAAGGTAAAACCTGGGAGATTAAGTAGAAACCCTAACATTGCTACGCTTCAGGACCAACCTAACTGCTTGGGGTATCCAGATTGCAATAACATTCCTAATGAGCAATACGTTCGTCCGGCATCCACATCTCAATGCGTGTCCATTGCAGACTTAGAACACTTCTACTTCAAACTGTTTCGCAAGCAATGGAAAAAGGTTACAAGTTTAGCATTTAAAATCTTTGCTCGTTGTTTTTTTTTGCTTTACTAACAAGTCTTTGTCTATTCTAATTCATGTCGGAAAAAGGATGACATTGGAGCGCCTAAAAATAATATAAATTCTGCATACGCTGCGGATAACAACGCTGTTGAGGATTTGGATGAAAAATCCACAAATGCTTATGCACTAGCAACCAATCAAATGTTTCCGAATCATTTCCCAAACCCAATGCTAATTTATGATGTTAATGATTGGCAGCCTGCATTCACAACAGAAAGGATCGCTATACCGGAGCTCCCAGAGGAGACCGACAGTGGAGAAGGAACTGATTCAATAGAGCAACCAACCAAGCGGTGGCCTTCCAACGCGGTCACAGCTAAACCCATTACCAGTATTATCAACCTGCCCAGAGGCACCAGCGACTATATATACTAGTTTCTAGATG
>JAQGAP010001840.1:0-17691 GCA_034697805.1 Orchesella bifasciata
GATTTTTTGTCTTGTCACTTTGGTTTAGTGACAATTTTTTGTCTTGTCAAGTTTGTTAAGCGGAGTTGTCACTTTTGTCTAGTTTTCCGATTTCACCCAAAATCATTATTTTTTGCATCTTGTCAGAACGTCGTCTTGTCAAGGTGGGCGTCGATCGAGCATACAGCAGTCTTGATCCTAATTTTAAGGATTAGGCAGTACCTAATTATTTGAACTTCCGTTTGCAGGATAAATTCTGATACTATCTCTTGCACCTATGCAGGGACTGACGAATTGATTTTCCAACTTCTACCCCTCAGTAAGATAAACCACTCCGGTTTTATATATAGTTATGTGGGATTTTGTCCAAAAAATACAATCAGGTGGGAATTACAAGGAATTCCAATGTATAATCGTCAAGTGCGGATAATTTAGAGGACGAAACTAACACAAAGGAAACATGAATTATAACTAATAAACACACAAGAACAACATTTTAAGATGAAGCCCTAACACTGTATGACCTAAACTCGAAATAATGTTATTATTACTATCCCTCAAGAAGTACGAAGAACTTGAAAATGTACCAGCAAGTCATTCCCATGCGATTTGTTGGTTTGGTCTACGCAGTTTTCAAGGACCTTTAAAGGCTCCTGTACAAATTGAGTTACTGGATTACATATTATGCTTTTAAGTGCGTTATTGCACTTTTGCAATATTCATTTAACCTTTTGATATTATTGAGTACCTTTCATACTGAAAGCTGTACAAACGCTTGACGAATTACCTGACAACCAATGAATTTAAATGCATGGCTTTTAACATGTTGTTGACGTTTGAAGTAAGCAAATATAATTTAAACGCGAACTTACATTTTTAGACACTTAAATAATCTGCTATGTTACTAACTTTAGCGATTCAGTCCTCAACTCGTTTGAACGTTTCAGTTTATGTAAAACAGGCCGCACCAAATTAGCTCTAACAAGTTCCAATGCTTTTCTTTTAAACCCTAGCTGCTGCTGTCTTGATAATTTTGATATGCCCGTAATAGAAATACAATTTCTTGCTTCTTCCCTTGCGATGTAGGAATGTCTGAATTGCATCTTTTGTCAGCTTACCCACTGACGACGGATGCAATGTTATAAGTGCAGCCTATCTATTTGCAGTAACGGGGTCTTTATTGGAATGCTCGGAATTGGCCTATTTTGAAAATCTAAAAGCAGTTATATCGGAATCTTCTGTTTTTTTTGTTTGTTTGTAAATTGACACGTTAAAAATTGATATCCACCAGCCCTCCATATTACGTTTCAATAATAAGCTACCAATCATGCATCAATTTGCATCTTTACGACTTAAATAATTATTTACTTGCATCCTAATAAACACATTTTAACCTCAAACTTAAGCATATAAAATGTTAAACAGGTCTAATAAATTATCATCAAAGAAACTCAACAATATGGATCAGTTAAGTTAATTAAGAGATAAAGAAGCTCTACAAATCAACGTTTTAAATATTTCTCAGTAAAAAGTTCTGAATTTTTGATAATCAGCTGCCTGATTTCAATCACCAATTTCAGCATGCCTAGCTGAGTTTCCTTTGCGTGTCCTTCTCTATGCATGCCCACAGAGGGAAAGGAAGAAACTACAACATCTGTGACCAATGACGGCAGATATGTGTGCTCGAAATGAAAGAATGAGTTGAAAACGACCTTTTAGAACCCTTTATAAGTACTTAAATGGATGTCAAATGATTAAAAAGTACAATCCAGATAGAACGTTAAAATTTATGGCACTTCGCGTCAAGCACATTTTGAGTCTGACGACGAAACGTTAAGAGAAAACATTGTTTTAAACCCCATTGATTAAACAATTTACATAATATTATATTGTTAAAAGTGCAATTCCACCTTTCATTTATTTTCCAAAAAACACACAATAACTTCACAACTCTACAGTAACTCATCAAAAAGAATGATGCAACCTGTTATGGGATAACGTTAGTACAAATGTGACCTGGCCATAGTCCGTCATCGTCGTTCCTGTTGAATATGTCTTTCAGAATCAGAAATCACACACGTAGCAGCAAGCAAAAGGACGATGAATACAGATGTAAACTTATTTTACCATCAATATAATGTTTTCTCCGATCAATCAAGTCATAAGAAAATAAATTATCTCTGACGGTTCTATCTCTAAACTATTTGTTAATCATACGAAGCACTGGATTGAAGGTGGATCTGGACTGAAATGTAATAGTTATAATTTCAGGAAAAATATTGAACAGCGGCTAAAATAAGCATTTCGTATTCGATGATTTATATACCAACAGATTTCGCATATCTGAAAGCTTTACTAGCGTCGTTGCTTCAAAGGCCAACTACTGGCATTCGTCGCAAATTAGACATCGATATTTTCGATCGATTCTAAATTTCTTTAATTTATTTACGCAAATAGGTGTTGTTAGAATAAAGATTCCATACTCGCAATCAATAGTAAATTCTAGTTTCATTGAAATTAAATTCGCTTTGTACACTTTAGTCCAAATAAATCCAAAGTAACCGGTTGGCAATACGACTGCATGAGTGAATACAAAGCATTGACTTGGAAGCATGAACCAAAGCGCGGCGTGAATAAATAAAGTAGGTCTGTTGTACACATGACAGCTTCACAAGTCAATCAATTCTGGATCAGTTTCTTCCCGAGCTTCAATATGCCAATATGAATCTGGGAAAGAATGTTGACTAATAGGTGAAAGTCGTTGATGGCGATCTTCGATTCGCCGATTTATTAGTACAAGCTGACAGATAAAGAACATGCTTCAAGTGGTGTTCATATTTTCTCAAAATGTTCAAGAAAGCAAAGAACTACAGTGAGAGATTGACTGTATCACTCATTCACTCATTCATTTTTGGGTTCGGTTGCGGTGACATTGAAATACAACCAAAGAAGGGATGAATAAATGAAGAAAGCTAAACCTATTTTAAAATGATAATTGTCCCTTGGCTTGCTTCATATTTTATAATGATCTCTGTCTTATCTAAAAAAAATTGTGAAAGATTTTGATTATAAATCGTCCCCGTGCATTTATGAAGACCAGAGAAGTTTAAGCTATAAAATCATATTCTTCCTGGTGTGAAAATGTTCAAGTGGTACTTGTCACAAAACTTCATATGATATTATATTACTTTCTCGTCGGTTTGCAGAAGTATTGGAGGAGAAGTAGCATAGGGCTCACCACATGCATGGTTCTCCGCTTTCCAATTCAAGAGGATTGAAGCGTGAGCATTACCGAATATCAATTGATGGTCTCGTTAATAAATTAAATTGGAAGCACAATGGATCGTAGTGGATAGCTAAGAAAATACAAACGAGCTTTTGCATTCTTCAAAATTAAAAACTTCTATATGCGAGTAACTTTTAAATCCAGATCAAACTACAGATGCCAAAAATCTAACGATAAGTTAATTTATATCCACGTGTAGATAAATTTTACGCCAGTTGAAATGTCTCAAAAACTTCATAATTTTTCACGCCTTGGTTCCAAATCTCTTCGAAAGTCGAAATGAAAGTAGCTTCAAGTCAAAAGTCAGACTTTGTTATCTCCGCCTTTTAAAAACACGTCAAGCAGTTTAGTTTAATGAATAAAGTTCATCAAACAACAGCTTCTCAGATTAAATTTAATCCGCTTCCACCTGCTGTCGTCGGCAACGGATTCTTTCCGTTATATTTTTCTATATTTTATCGTTCCACTACCGTCTTATCTAGATTTTTCGCGTTCCTGCTAGTAAAATCAAAATAGGGCTGACTTTGTCCATAATCTTCTCCTTTGTCCAAAGACAGGAGGAAGTTGGAGTTGCTCGTGGATGTGTCAGGTAAGAATACCACCCTATAATGAGCAGTCAAAAGCAGTTAGGTTTTAGGGATTGGCTTTAGCAGTTTGAAGCCAAACACGGTCTTCACATTGTTCCCAATATTTGACTGTTGTTTGTAAAACCAAGACAGGTGTCAAGAAAGTGGGACAAAAGGCGAACAGTTAGATGCGGACAGTAACTGTCCGACAGTTATATGTCCTCCCAGTAATGAGAGAGCCGTTAATGATTTAACGGTCTTGATGAACTTATTTCAATCATCGGTAGGAGTTGGAATGTGTTGAAGAAACAAACGCGAAAAGTTGGTGCATTTTTACGTCTACATTACTGCTACGAGAACATTTTAAATTGCATAAGGTATAGATACCATTAGTTGGTGCGCCATAAGTTATGTAAATTTGCATCGCAGTTTTGCAGATCGTTGCATGTATTTTACCAAAATGTCTCTGACTAAAATGCAATAATATTTATTAGCGTATGCAGTGCGAAGTTGATGATTTCCCATTGTTGAGCATTGAAATGAATAGGAAGATTAAGTTACTCGGGTTTTACATGAATGTGTTTGAGCTTCTCTCTTTTTGCTCTTTGTCCATGTGGTATTTACAGGTCAAATTGATACGTACTTTGAAGGCAGGAGCCCTTTCTATAATATTTAGATTCACAAAAAGCGACATATTTATCAGGAGGGAAAAATGTATGTAAGCGTTTGGTTGGGGCTGTGCGATTCGGATTTGAATGTGATTCTGATAAATTTCTTTAGGCAAACGAGAAAATGATATGAGATGAGGAGAGCCTTGTAATTGGAGAAAGGTGGAGTTGGAATGGGCGATTACTTTTTTGCTGTTGGAGAGAAATATAATGAACACAAAAGCAAGGCTTTTCCACAGTATAATATTGAGTAAATAGTCCATTCTTCTATGAGACCTAGACCAATTCATCATCATCATCAAGTCAGTTTCTGATTCAGGTATTTTTTGTGCTCAACTTTACTTTTGCCTTCCGTTCGTCGGGCTACTTTTTGTTTGGGTTCCTGATCTCATCCTCTCTTGCTTTCTGACTGACATGACAGGGCTCAAAAAGGGAACTATCTTTTTCTTCTCCACATTGTCAAAAAGGATAATCACTGGTTTTGTATTTCAAACCAACAATGAGGTCCCCAAACCTCATGTATTTCTGTGTTATGTTCTGTTTGCCTTTAAATGCTTTTTCAATTCATTCAAGCCGAGAGGCTGCCCACTATCTTTGTTAATAGCTCCTATAATGAAGTTTGGAGGAGTGATTTTGCCTGCTAATTGAGGTGATCTTGAGTTTAAATAGATATAATCTTCATCAGTCTGTAGCGCCAATAAATGTACAACGCAAAGGAAAAATAATCTCGAAACTATTTCTGAGAAGGGTGACCTTATAACATACACACCTTCATAATTTCGGTGAAAGAACAGATATTTTTCTGTGTTAACAAGATAACCCTTTTTGAATTTTGACAACTTTGTTGGCTTTGGCTTTCCTGCATCGGTAGTTCGGGTGCTACGTAATTTCTATAACTAAAGGACCAATCTCCAGATATCTGAAATAAATCTAGAAATGAAGAAAACATGAAATGGTAACAAAGTCTTGCTAAACAATTTAAAGCATATATTTTTAATGAGATGAGTCAAACAGTTCTAACAATTTTTTCTGTTCAAAGCCTCCCACGCTACCAAATATTGAGTGTAGCCTACTACCGATTATGTGTTGGAACCCATTCAAATTGATGAAGGGAAAATATTGATGTGTAAAATTGGAAATCAAGCCATATGCTGCTGATTAATTTGTAAATGTACGACCTGTTACATCCTCATTCTCATCGAAATCGACACAGATTGCAATCTATATGCATACATGTGCAATATGGAACTGTATGAAATAGCGATAGATGCGTGTGTGCATGGGAATCTCCCTGTATTTCCGCGTCACCTGCGCTCATATCGTCCCCTGAATAACGATGATCTGCTGATGATATTCCCTTGACACGGTATAAATGGCAATTTCCCATATATCTCCATCCTACATCAACCCCTTCCTTCTGCGGTATCACTCGCAATCAGCTGAGTACGCAGACCCTTCACCCTTCTGCGATGCAGGATGATATGAGAACGCCAAAACCTTGACGTGCCTGAAACGCCAAAAGGCACGTCTGTATCATCCCATCCCAATCATCACTGCTTTCGATTAGACTACCTGTCCCCTGTGACGTATTAACATGAAATCAACCACTTCATGGTTTTCAGGGATTCCATGGGAAGCATTGTATGCCTTTCTCCAGGCAAGACATTTTGCAGTAATGAGAAAATATTACATTCATTACGATTCTCAAGTACTCAAAACAAGCGTGTAAATGCCATGAGGGCAAAATTACTTTGCAACTTATCCAACTCACTTTCCAAAAACTTAAGAAAGTGAGTTGAATTCGGTAACAAAGAAAGTATGATAAAAAAATGCACCCCGAAACAACGGCTTGGTTTTGCTTCCAGCGCTGAATCAATAAAATCTCATCAATCAAATTGGGGATTTAAGAAGGTTCCTTTCATGATGGTTTGGTTTTGGAGTTGACTGACACGATGATGATGATAAGTTAAAAAAGAAACTCTCAACAACTTTTTTAGAAAGCAGCACTTTTTTGCTCATGATGAATATGCATGTGGTGCTTGTGGCCCTTTGCTGTACACAAAATTCTCATCATACGCGCCACTGCAGGGAGGCTGAAGTGTATTTGGTTACACTTAGGTTGAAAGAATGAGGATGGATCACGAAGGATAGCCTTTTGTTAATTTGCAAAACAGTTTTTCTAGTTTGTAATTTGTTAAATCTAATTTGTAATTAGTAGTGTGTTGAAAATGAGGTATGATATGAAGTGTTTTAGATCCAATTTGTTTTTATTTGCTATCAAGAATAATGAGAGTAATCAATTTCTGCGATTTAACATTTACATTTATTAAGACGCCGGTGGTTGTTGAGTAAAACTATCCATATCTTAATTTGATCAGTCTCTCACAAATCTGCACTACGTACCGATGATTTTCTCGCATGTACACCAGAAATTCGAACAGCATACGACACAAACCCAGATTATCTGTCTCGTCCAAAGGGATTCGATTATTCAAGGGAGGTGAAATCCTATAAAAATCTGCTCCCACCTCGCTGCAGCGATTTCGTGCAACCTCAACCTGTCTACCGTTCGTTTTTGTAGCTAAATTCACCAGAACATCTATGGCTGTTAGAGCTTTCAGCGGCGCTTTGATGATTTCTAATGGAGATGTGAATCGTATGTCCATCTCGGACGTTTCCATTGTCTCAACCGGATCAACACCCGTTCCAAAGCTCACCACTAAGTTGTAGCTCTAAAACATGAAAAAAAAATGTTTTAAATCAATTTTGGTTGATGCATTTATCTTTAATAGAATATTTTAATCTTGTTTTGCATACACGATTGTGGTAATCCATATTATGTAATCGTTGGAATAACATGTCGTCCATTCCAGCAAGCGTTGGGTTATTCATGGTTAGTCCTAAGTAAAAAGGTAGAACACTATGATGGAATTACTAGATAAGATTTAAGGATTGTATATATTTTGCACATTAACTACAATTGACTTATTCACCTCCATCATATAAAAATGGATGGTCAAGAGTGAAGTATCTAGGAGCTGAAGCTGACCACTTCCCGACTTCCCAAATAAGATGTTGGCTAGGATTTGTTAATTGTACTTCTTCCTCAGTTGTAGCGTCCGGTGGGGGAGTATATGTTCTAAATACAATGGATTCTGGACACCTTTCATCTCCTTTTGAAGTGCATACAATCACCCTAAAATGAATCGACAAAGAGTTAGAGCACATGCGATAATTAGGTAATAAATAAATGCATACTTTTTGCCAGATCTTTTTCCCAGCTCCTCCATTGTTATGTCACCCAGTTCCTCCTTCAGAAAGTTTCCAAGTACTTCAGATGAGTAAGGCTTGAAGCCACTGAACACACGCTCTTTCAAATTGATATAAAGTGATAGCATTTGCTTAACGGATTTTCCAGATGCAAGTCCAAGGGCGATGATGGCGCCAGTTGATGTCCCTATCATGTAGTCTACATAATCAACGATGTTGACATTTTCTCCATTTTGACTCTCCACCATAGTTGACAAAATCTGGAAGAACAACCGCATAGAAATGTAGGGTTTCTGAACACATACGTCTAATTTCAACTGAATCGCTTACCCTTTCAATATACCAGATGGACAGTATAGTGCCGGCGCCACGAATCCCACCTCCTTCAAAAGAGAACAATACTTTTCTCAATTCTTCATCGGGAGCAAAAGCTCCTCGCTTTAAAAACTCATCGTAGAATTTGTTTACACGTTGGCCTTCAACTCTTGGAGGTTCTAGTCCTTCACTTTGCCCCTCGGAAGAACACCAAGGTGTACACCCAGCCTGAATTCTACATCTTTCTGCCCCAAAAAATTTCAACAAGTAAATCATATACTGATATTCAACGTTTGACATGTCACTGCCAGCTCGCTTTCCGGCGTGATGTAGAGCTGAGTGGCCGCAACCATCCACCTTACGAACATCCGCACCGAAAATCAACAGGGCCATAAAAACTTCGTATGCTCCTTCTCCAGCCGCTATTATAAGAGGGGTTGCCTTCCTATAACCATTCAAGTCTGCCACGGCGTTTGGATCTTCATCGCGGATTAGGGCTCCCCATGCATTTTGGAAATTTTTATCGAATGCTGAAACGTGTAGAGTCATTTTGGAGTGAAATTATTAAATTTGCATTTGTGAAAGTTGCATCTTTCACAGAAATTGGAAATTTTATGAATTAAAAATTTCACCATAAAAATTAGTTGAATTTAAAAAGTTGTCATTAGCATCTAAAACGGAAATGTCTCAGTTGCCACGTAATCATAGATGCCGCAACGAATATAGGAGTGGGTGTACACGAGCTCCACATATTTTAAGTACACATCACTTCTATCATTCAATGCATTGGCTTACTTCTCCTTTTTACTATTCATAAAAAATTCACCATGTACACAAAAAAAAGATTCGCTGACTCCATTTCTCTATATGGTTAACACAAAAAACGGAAGATAGTGTCAAACGGTTCGATATACAGCAAAGAATTTAATGCTACTTCCGACATACTCATTACACATTATTGGTGAGTATAAGGTGCTAATTCGAGCAAATGGTATGCAACAAAAGTTTATTTTTAACCCAAATATTATAGCGCTCAACCATTACCATTTAGTGCTAATAACTTTAACGTGTCTACATGCAAACATATTTCTTAGAATATGTACATGCCATCAGAACACTTCGGCATTTTGAGCACATGTTTGATCTCAGCATTTACTTCGCATCCTCCACCACCAAAAATTGATATGCATAAAAACCAAGGGAGGAGTTAGAAGATATAAGTTCTCTTGAGGAAACACGCTGAGGTTGAATGGGCAATCCCTTAGCAAGACTGGATGGATAATACATAAATCATCATGTCGTTGCAATTTTTATTTATTTTGTTATACACAACTTGCATCTGTAGATGGTCTATTTGAGTTTTAAGCCTTCATTTTGAATGTACGAGTGCATGGAAAATTATTTATAAAGTATGAAGTATAAGTGGGCAGTATATTGGGGTATAGAGCACGATAAATTGCGTGCTGTACACCAGTGTTGATGAAATGTAAATTAGATGGAATGGAGAAGTGGTACCTGAATTATTGAGTCAGAGACTGATATGCTCTCCTTTGTCTTAAGTTGAAGGGTGGAACAGTCTCGGCCAGAATAGAATGTCTTGTGTTTTGCTGCTGGGAAATATTTTAATGAGCGATACAAATCAAATCATGCTGTTACTGGTCGAACTCGAGTATTGGGTGACCTTGTGACCTACGTGTGACCTACCAAAAAATATATTTTTGCAAAATATGCATCACAAAGATGGGAAATTTGATTGACATTCTAAGACTAAATTAGCATGACGAACGTCCCTGCGACCCTACTTATGATCAAATTATATCATATATGGATTGAAATACGCATGGAATAACAAATATTAATCAAACTCCAAACGAGTTCTGAATAGGGCTTGTTTCAAGGTTTGTTTTCTGTATGACGAACTTCAGCTAAAGTTAGAATGCTAAAATAATACAAAGTTTTTACGGACCCCTTCCCATGTTATCTCAAAATTTAAAATTCCAAAGGCAATCAATCAGTTTTGAGCAGCACGATGGATTTCATTCCGCGTGTTGGAATTTTGTAGGTTAGACTCGTTTTTGGTTTTTGAGCTGGAACTCGAACACCAGTGACGCTTGTGGAATTGTAATATTTCTAACTTTATTTACTACAACAGTCAACAGAATGTTGGTTACGGAATAGAAACGAAAAATATTGTAATTACTTTGTAACATATTGAATGCCTGCAGAATATTTAAAGCATTAGAATTATTTTTCTAACAGTCAGATTGCTTCACATTAGTCTTGCAGATTACTAATTGATTAAATTATTGATAAAGATGTGGGGTTGAAAAACAAGCATTATTATTAAAATCATTTTATTAATTTCGTTTTATTAGCCCATGACTGTATCATAAAATATCTTTTGGTGACGCATTCAAGATACTAATACACCTACATGGGATAAATGCAATGAATTGGTTTCTGAAATTTGCTTGAATATGGTGAGGTGAACCATCAACAGAACACATCAGCACCATACTTGCTTGGGAATAACTATTGGGTTCAGAATAATAAAACAATTATTTTATCACGTTTGTGAGGCTGCTGTGAGGACGTAATATTGCGCTATCCGAAAGTTAACTTGAGGATGACTTGCTACTAGGTACGTATGATGTTTTTTATGTTTATTGACGTACCCAACAATAATTTCCTCCGTTGCATAAACTATTACCAGTAAGTCCAGGACGATAGATGATTAGAATTTGAAATAATTACTTAACCATGAGTAAACACAGTAATCATTCACAATAAGTTGTACATACGAGAAATTATACGCGTGGTGCAAATGGTATCACCAAGCAAATAAAATAAATTTGAGAATGCAAACCGTTTATTTTTTCACGAAACCAATAAAAATAATTGGTTGAAACTTTTGATCCAATCACTAACTAAGCTGATTGTTGTGTTACAATCAAGCTCAGTAATTATTGTTCAGGTTTTGTCGGATTTTATTTTTTGGTTTATACTTTACGTCATTAAAATGTTAACTGGTACATCATGCAAATCAGTCACAAATAGGTCTGATGCGTTAAAATAACATCAGGATAATTAGTATCAGTTAAAAGTATGTGGATGCATGAAGGAAGTATCAAACATGTTAATACTTTCTCCCCAGTATCCATTGATAGAGTTGTCAATTCTTTGAAACCCGAGTTGTCGGTTCTTTTACAGGATGAGGAATCATGTTGCACCCATCCTTGCTAAACTTAAATGGTAATTACCAATGAAATCAATGTTTGATAATTTTGAAAAAGTCTGGGTAAAAACCGTTTCTACACACTTTAAATTAGGTTTCATGTAGTTTTAGTAAACCGTTTTGCCACAAATGGGATTTCCTTGTGGTACTGATTTTTTGTGAAAGTGGTCCTAACTTTCACCACGGACAGATTTAACCAAAACACATCAGTAAAAACGGAATTGACAGTGTTGTAGCCAAAACAAATTTGAACTATTTCATCCTTTTTTGGAATTACTGTTACAATATTGTAGAAAGCGATTTGCAATTCCACCAAGTGTGTGTATTACATACTACATAGCTGACCTGGAAATACCAAAAGGACAGAGAGTATGCAGCAAAAAGAGAGAAGCTCAATTACATTCATGTAAAACCCGAGTAACTTGGAATGCCATGGAACGATTAGCTCAATTAATTAAATAAACCAAAATTTTATTTATCTGCTTATACATTATTCTAAGGATGGATAAGGTCAAGTACCCTGATTAAAAACTTTAATGATCCACCAACAAAAAATGTAACGGTTTGAAAATATTCGACTTTTTATCGTTCGTCTCTTCAAGACATTTAAATTCCTCCCAATTGTTTCTACCTACACGATTGACATAAGTCCATCAAGGTGGCTAAATGATTAAAGGCTCTCTCATTAAAGGGAGGGCATATACGTGTCCGCAGCTAACTGTTCGCCTTTTGTCCACGGTGTCATATTGTTCCCACCTTGTTGACACTTGTCTTGGTTTTACAAACAACAGTCAGACATTGGGAACAATGTGAAGACCGTTTTTTGCTTCAAACTGCTAAAATTCATCCCTCAAACCTAACTGCTCATGAATGCTGATTATAGAGAGGTTTTCTCACCTGACACATCCACGAGCAGCTGCAACTTTCTCCTGTTTCTAGAAAGAGGAGGTTATCATGGAGAAAGTGAACGTGTCCTCAAAGGCGCAAGCAAGTAGAGAAGATATAACGAAGGTTGATATGTCCCAAAAACCACGGAACTTTACTAGGGAAAGGCCCATTGAGTTACAGCTATATGCGATACGTCATTCGACAGGAAATTTTATGGAGATAATTTTTTATATTGGTGATAGCCTGCGGAAATGTATTGGTTTTTATTTTCTTTTTTTAAATCATAACCTGCTCAACGAAAAAATTACAAATTGCCTAGTTTTTGTCGCCCTGTACACACTTTTACCATATTCAATTACCAAATACATTTAAATGAATATTTGAAAGGTAAATTATAATATAGTAACCATTGGATTACTATGAAACCAATACCCTGTTGGGCTGATTTTTTTCCAAACGAGTGTGTTTGGGCAAGAAACCAATACCAAATGATTTGTCAGAACCATATTTCCAGTCGATTGATGTATCACAGTAGTCCCTATCTTAACGGGCCTTATTCTAGGAATATATCAAAACCACACCAACTGCGAGATTTGACATTCTAACTAACTCAATCACAAACTAAAATCGAATCAATCACCATTAGGAAGCAATTTAATTTTTTAATTTATATCAATTTAAAATGATTTAAAAAAGTTGTCATTGGCACCGAAACCAGAAAATTCAACATAGCGCCATAGTCAACTTTCATGTCTACTCAATAAAATAAATTGGGCCCAGAATTTGTTTTTTCGTAACAGATTTTGTGTGGAAATGTGTAATGTACGACTTTTACCATTCTGCTTTCTCCAGCTTCCTAATTAAAAGACAGTGCAAAACACTTTTATATAAAAATGTTATTAACCTTCTCTTTTTCTACTGGATCAATACAGTTTGTCCAACGCAAAACTATAGATTGGTGACTGATGTTACTTTTTCCACGAAGTTTAGCCCACCAATCATAACCTTCAGCACGGTTAACGATGCGACATAAGTTTCGAATATTTTTGAGAAGATATTATGCTCGCAAAAGTTCTTAGAACGAGCTTCAGCTTCAATATAGAAGCTTGAGATTCCGAATAAACATTTGCAGAGATGTAAACAACGATGAACAAAGAGCTAGTAAGATAATTTAACCCACTTTGATGAGTGCATAGCTTGAAACAACAATAGGCAAGCTTCCACGACTATAAAGCATTCGAATGGATTTATATGAATGTACCGGTCAAATTGCACCTATCTCAATGCCCCCGATTTTATCAAAGGCAGCAGAATATTGTAGAACAACTCATTCATCATACCCAAAATAAAGTTTCCTCAACACGTCCTGTAGCGTAGCTAGCAGCTCTGAATTGTCAATTTACAGATAGATGCAACTTCCCTCTTATTATATTTATCTACTCGTTAAGAGCTACTGATAACTGGAGAACTCAGAGTTATCAGATATCGAAGTTTTCGTATTTTTATTTACCCCATATCAACTTAAACGAAACAGGTTGGTTTCCTTTCGCTTTGAAACTCGAATTTGGTTGCAGCAAAGTAATGCAGTTTATAAGGAACTATACTCACCGTTATTTTGTTACTGTATGCATTGCAAGATTATCATAAATAAATATTCCGATCGGTTATAATTTTGCAAAATAATATTTAGTTAGCCACAGATCCGACCGGACCGAAGAAATGCAGCTCTTTCTTTTTGCTACAAATTTTCCTTCCCTGACAGTCATCTTTCTAACGACAGGATCATGCATAACATTGTTCGCTAATTTTGAACGTTGTTGGTTCCAACTTTGTTTCCTGAAAGGGAAGCTCCACATATCTATTCTGGGCTGACTTCCAGAAATCATAAAAATTACAAGTACGGTGCGCACAACAGTATATATCATTTTTTAAACTGGGTTGCGTGTCATCCTTGACCTTAATAGTTTAGTTAATCGTTCATTTTACAAGCATCATTAAAGTTTATACACATTGTGTTAGCAGAGAAACAAGTATTGTCTCGAAATTCTAATGAGTGAATAATTATTTTGGCCAATAAGCTACATCTTCTATAAGTTTCTTCTCTTATTTTTTTTCTCCAATACAAGTACTTCTTGGTACTAATATAAGAAAGCCGTTTCCAAAAATTGTGGAAGGTAAAACCACTGTTTACTTGGGGGTCGTAATGCAAGCATTAATGTATAACGGTAGCTTTATAAAGCATTTCCTATTTATAAATGAGAATTAGAATAAGCGACCCCAAAATAACCTTCATATACATGCATGTGGTGTAAGTTACGCAAAACATATTATGCTTAGGGTTAACGCCAAAACCATCCGTGAAATTATATTTGAATTTTTTGATGATGGTCAAGCTAAAATTCAAAGGTGTAAAACAATGCTGGCAACAGTAAAATTCTGCAAAAACAACGTTTGCCTTTGAAGCTTGAAATTTATAATCTTAATCAATGTTTATTATCATCGGCACATACAAATGGTATTGCAATAAGATTTCCCGTTGCATACGCCACTTATATGAGAAAAGGTCGCAAAATAAAAATGATTTGTGTTAAATGATGATTTGACATTGGTGCAAGTACTGATTATTATGAACGCGTATGGCAAACGTTTTTCGTTTTAATCTAGTACCACACAGCGAATTCAAAATTCGAATTCTTTATGTTCACGCCGATAGTGATTTTACAAGTTGAAATTTTAATAAGTGTACATGAAGATTTGTGACCGCTAATAGTGATTTTGCAAATTGAAATATTAATAAATGTACATAAAGATTTGTGACATGTCATATACGCTAAGAAAGTGCAAATTGCTGACGCACAATTCATGCATCAATATAACTGATGACTTTATGGAAGTTACTGACGCATCAACCTATAGAATATCAACACAAGTTTAGCTTGTCACCATTTTCAACCAGTTATATAGTACTAGCTGCTATTGGATTGGGCTTCGCCCCAATGAGGACATTCAATTAGCAATACAGTACTATATTCAGACATTCTATTCCATCTTTGTGTATTCAGTCATCGTATAGTGTCATTTATAAATTCTTTTTCATAAATGTGAAAAATTTACTACTTTACACTTTAATTGCTATTCCAATCGGAAGGCGTACCGGATTATTATAATTCACTGAAATCTCCAAAATGTAATCCATTGCAAACTGGCTATGTGTATCCAACATATGCTATTGCAAATAGAGTATTTGCGCCCTATGATATGATATTCCGTCATTGGGGCAATGCAAACTGACTATTAGCCCCGCTTAAAGATATTCCGTCATTGAAACAACGCAAACTGGCTATTTGTATCCCGCCATATGATATTCCGTCATTGAAGCAACGCAAACTGGCTATTTGTATCCCACCATATGATATTCCGTCATTAAAGCAACGCAAACTGGCTATTTGTATCCTGCCTTAGATATTCCGTCATTGAAGCAATGCAAACTGGCTATTTGTATCCCACCTAAAGATATTTCGTCATTGAAGCAATGCAAACTGGCTATTTGTATCCCACCTAAAGATATTTCGTCATTGAAGTAATGCAAACTGGCTACTTGTATCCCACCTAAAGATATTCCGTCATTAAAGCAACGCAAACTGGCTATTTGCATCCCGCCATATGATATTCCGTCACGAAACAACGCAAACTGCCTATTTGCATCCCGCCATATGAATATTCCGTCATTGGAGCAATGAAAACTGGCTATTTGCATCCCATCATGCATAACACGGTGTTCCGTCATAGTGGTAAACTGTATTCCATCATTTTTCATTGCATAGCTTACATGGAAACGCTGGGGCGTTCAAAAAAACGTTCACATGAAATTTACAGTATTGTATTAACTGTCATCAACATCAGTTTCAATTAAAAGGCACGGATCAACTTTGCGGGACGGATCCCTTATTGAATTACAAATGTGCAGATTTCCTCGACATCATTTCTGAACCCCCCTTGCTTGAAAGTGCTAATTTAACATGGATAGGTATGCCACATAATGTTAAAAATGTTCAACCACTCACTCTCTTTTTCACGCGTTTAAGTAATGATTTATTTATTATTATTATTATTTTTGATTTTTAGACGTTCAAATCATGATAGGACACAAGTAGGAAGTCCATATTCTAAAAAAAACTACACACGTATTGAAAAAAAAACAAAGACACAAATAAAGAAAAGTAAGTAATAAGTGTCAGATTATTTTTACAGAGAGAAACAACATTTTAGCGACTTGAAATCAAATGCTTGGCTTAAACAATACATGTTTCCCTTCTTTAGTTATTGAGGATAGCAGAAAACAGTCCGATGTCAAAATAATTTTAAGAATGTTATTAGCTGTGTTCGCTAAACGTGACAACATTGAGTAGGCAGCCGCTCTTCTAATTGCCAGAAAGTAATGTACATTTTGCGATATCGATTTCATGCGACACCGTTTAGACCGTCACGATTGTAGTTCAACGTCCAAACAGTTGTACTAGATTTCTATATCTCAGTTTGCTTCAACTTTATCATATCATGAAACCGCGAAGGCTTAATTCAGTGAAGTAGAACTGAGGACGATGTTGAATATTTATTATAACAAATGCTTACATGATGATGACTCAGTTCCTTATGAATTGATAACAATGCTAAATAATTATTTTTGTTTCTTCGATGGAATTTTTTTTTGATTGTTGATTGAAAGTGTTAGAGAAAGATATGGTTCATTAGTACAAAAAAAACAAATTCGTTTTAATACGAGTATAGTTTTTGTGGTTGCTCGCCATGGAACATTCCATTCATCTGAATTTCAATCATCCTCCTTCGCTGACTCCAATTTGATGATGTGTAAGCCGGATTTTAAACCAGACAATGTATTCGAGTCTAAGGAAATAGATATATCAATAAATCTACCGCACTTTAAACCTAAAAATCATGAAATTGGTGATAAACGTTAACCACATCTACTTAACTTCTTCTCATAGCGTTTTAATAAAAATGATAACCTTGAACACATTTTTAGAAAGTAACTAAATATAAAATGTTAATCATGCTGTCAAACTAACTCTCGCTTTGGTTTTTCATTTTAAAAAATTTAAGACATGGCAATGAAAATTATAATAATCTCATTCGGAAACACGATTTGTCAACTGAAGTTTTAAGTTAGTTTACTGAAACGTTGAAAAAGCCATTCAGTATGATACAGATGGAAGTTTACGACGTTGTTTTTTCGGAGGCATCATGTGATGACTACGCATCCGAAAGTCACCATTAAAGGGCAATAAAAAGCCATATATAAAATAATAGTCTGAAGATATAATTACATTCTACTTAGATAGCACAGGGCAACAAATGCGTTACTTTATTTGGTAACAGTCAATTAAGCTATGTATTCCTTATAGCCCCCACGAACAGTCATAACTTGGCATTTAGTATTTGTTAATGCATCTTCCTTACTAGAGC